>OZ038389.1:27602926-27605426 GCA_964036045.1 Eutreptiella sp. 'Long Island Sound 2002'
TTGTGGAAAAAAAAAAAAAAAAAAAACCAGAAAGCCAGAAAACCAGAAAAAAAAAAAAAAAAAATTCCCGAGAATCCGAAAATCAGAAAATCCGAGAATTTTCGTTTTGTGGAAAAAAAAAAAAAAAAAAAAAAAACCCCAAAAGTTCAGTTTAGGTTTTTTCGGAAAAAAAAAAAAAAAAAAAAATCCGAGAAGCCGAAAATCAGAAAATCCGAGAATTCCCGTTTTGTGGAAAAAAAAAAAAAAAAATTAGAGAATCCGAAAATCCGAAAATCCGAGAATTGTCGTTTTGTGGGGAAAAAAAAAAAAAAAAAATCCCGAGAATCCGAAAATCAGAAAATCCAAGAATTTTCGTTTTGTGGAAAAAAAAAAAAAAAAAAAAAAACCCCAAAACTTCAGTTTAGGTTTTTTCGGAAAAAAAAAAAAAAAATTTCGAGAATTCGAAGATCCGAAAATCCGAGAATTCTCGTTTTGTGGAAAAAAAAAAAAAAAAAAAAAAAAACCCCAAAAGTTCAGTTTAGGTTTTTTCGGAAAAAAAAAAAAAAAATTTCGAGAGTCCGAAAATCCAAAAATCCGAGAATTCTAGTTTTGTGGAAAAAAAAAAATAAAAAAAAAAACCAGAAAACCAGAAAACCAGAAAAAAAAAAAAAAAATCCCGAGAATCCGAAAATCAGAAAATCCGAGAATTTTCGTTTCGTGGAAAAAAAAAAAAAAAAAAAATCCCAAAAGTTCAGTTTAGGTTTTTTCCGAAAAAAAAAAAAAAATTCCGAGAATCCGAAAATCCGAAAATCCGAGAATTCTCGTTTTGTGGAAAAAAAAAAAAAAAAGAAGCAGGACCAGAAAACCAGAAAACCAGAAAACCAGAAAAAAAAAAAAAAAATCCCGAGAATCCGAAAATCAGAAAATCCGAGAATTCTCGTTTTGTGGAAAAAAAAAAAAAAGAAAGAAAAACCAGAAAAACAGAAAAAAAAAAGACCCCAAAAGTTGAGTTTAGGTTTTTTCGGAAAAAAAAAAAAAAAAGTTCGAGAATCCGAAAATCCGAAAATCCGAGAATTCTCGTTTTGTGGAAAAAAAAAAAACAAAAAAAGGACCAGAAAACCAGAAAACCAAAAAACCAGAAAATAAAAAAAAAAAAAATCCCGAGAATCCGAAAATCAGAAAATCCGAGAATTCTCGTTTTGTGGAAAAAAAAAAAAAAAAAAAAAAAAAACCCCAAAAGTTCAGTTTAGGTTTTTTCGGAAAAAAAAAAAAATTCCGAGAATCCGAAAATCAGAAAATCCGAGAATTCTCGTTTTGTGGGAAAAAAAAAAAACGAAAAACCAGAAAAACAGAAAAAAAAAAGACCCCAAAAGTTCAGTTTAGGTTTTTTCGGGAAAAAAAAAAAAAAAAAAATTCCGAGAATCCGAAAATCCAAAAATCCGAGAATTCTCGTTTTGTGGAAAAAAAAAAAAAAAAAAAAAAAACCCCAAAAGGTCAGTTTAGATTCGGAAAAAAAAAAAAAAAAAAATTCCAGAATCCGAAAATCCGAAAATCCGAGAATTCTCGTTTTGTGGAAAAAAAAAAAAAAAACCAGAAAACCAGAAAACCAGAAAAAAAAAAAAAAAAAAAATCCCGAGAATCCGAAAATCAGAAAATCCGAGAATTTTCGTTTTGTGGAAAAAAAAAAAAAAAAAAAAAAAACCCGAAAAGTTCAGTTTAGGTTTTTTCGGAAAAAAAAAAAAAAAAATTCGAGAATCCGAAGATCCGAAAATCCGAGAATTCTCGTTTTGTGGAAAAAAGAAAAAAAAAAAAAAAAAACCCAAAATGTTGAGTTTAGGTTTTTTCGTAAAAAAAAAAAAAAAAATTCGAGAATCCGAAAATCCGAACATCCGAGAATTCTCGTTTTGTGGAAAAAAAAAAAAAAAAAACCAGAAAACCAGAAAACCAGAAGAAGAAAAAAAAAAAAATCCGAGAAGCCGAAAATCAGAAAATCCGAGAATTCCCGTTTTGTGGAAAAAAAAAAAAAAATTCGAGAATCCGAAAATCCGAAAATCCGAGAATTGTCGTTTTGTGGAAAAAAAAAAAAAAAAAATCCCGAGAATCCGAAAATCAGAAAATCCAAGAATTTTCGTTTTGTGGAAAAAAAAAAAAAAAAAAAAAAACCAAAACTTCAGTTTGTGTTTTTTCGGAAAAAAAAAAAAAAAATTCGAGAATTCGAAGGTCAGAAAATCCAAGAATTTTCCCTTTGTGGAAAAAAAAAAAAAAAAAAAAAAAACCCCAAAACTTCAGTTTAGGTTTTTTCGGGAAAGAAAAAAAAAATTTCGAGAATTCGAAAATCCGAAAATCCGAGAATTCTCGTTTTGTGGAAAAAAA
Organism: Eutreptiella sp. 'Long Island Sound 2002'; assembly: GCA_964036045.1. NCBI lineage: Eukaryota > Euglenozoa > Euglenophyceae > Eutreptiales > Eutreptiaceae > Eutreptiella > Eutreptiella sp. 'Long Island Sound 2002'. Next base: position 27,605,279 of record OZ038389.1, read on the forward strand.
ACAAAAAAAAAAAAAAAAAACCCAAAAGTTCAGTTTAGGTTTTTTCGGAAAAAAAAAAAAAAAAAAAATTCGAGAATCCGAAAATCCGAAAATCCGAGAATTCTTGTTTTGTGGAAAAAAAAAAATAAAAAAAAAAACCAGAAAACCA
>OZ038389.1:27607926-27642926 GCA_964036045.1 Eutreptiella sp. 'Long Island Sound 2002'
ACCCCAAAAGTTCAGTTTAGGTTTTTTCGGAAAAAAAAAAAAAAAAAAAATTCCGAGAATCCGAAAATCCAAAAATCCGAGAATTCTCGTCTTGTGGAAAAAAAAAAAAAAAAAAGGACCAGAAAACCAGAAAACCAGAAAACCAGAAAAAAAAAAAAAAAAAAATCCCGAGAATCCGAAAATCAGAAAATCCGAGAATTCTCGTTTTGTGGAAAAAAAAAAAAAAAAAAAAAAAGAAAAACAGAAAAAAAAAAGACCCCAAAAGTTCAGTTTGGGTTTTTTCGGAAAAAAAAAAAAAAAAAATTCTGAGATTCCGAAAATCCGAAAATCCGAGAAGTCTCGTTTTGTGGAAAAAAAAAAAAAAAAAAAAAAAACCCCAAAAGTTCAGTTTAGGTTTTTTCGGAAAAAAAAAAAAAAAATTTCGAGAATCCGAAAATCCGAAAATCCGAGAATTCTCGTTTTGTGGAAAAAAAAAAAAAAAAAAAACCAGAAAACCAGAAAACCAGAAAAAAAAAAAAAAAAAATCCCGAGAATCCGAAAATCCATAAATCCGAGAATTTTCGTTTTGTGGAAAAAAAAAAAAAAAAAAAAAAACCCCAAAAGTTCAGTTTAGGTTTTTTCGGAAAAAAAAAAAAAAAATTCGAGAATCCGAAGATCCGAAAATCCGAGAATTCTCGTTTTGTGGAAAAAAAAAAAAAAAAAAAAAACCCCAAATGTTGAGTTTAGGTTTTTTCGGAAAAAAAAAAAAAACAATTCGAGAATCCGAAAATCCGAACATCCCAGAATTCTCGTCTTGTGGAAAAAAAAAAAGAAAAAAAAAACCAGAAAACCAGAAAACCAGAAGAAGAAAAAAAAAAAAAAATCCGAGAAGCCGAAAATCCGAAAATCCAAGAATTCTCGTTTTGTGGAAAAAAAAAAAAAAAAAAGAAAAACCAGAAAAACAGAAAAAAAAAAGACCCCAAAAGTTCAGTTTAGGTTTTTTCGGAAAAAAAAAAAAAAAAATTCTGAGAATCCGAAAATCCGAAAATCCGAGAAGTCTCGTTTTGTGGAAAAAAAAAAAAAAAAAAAAAAAAAACCCCAAAAGTTCAGTTTAGGTTTTTTCGGAAAAAAAAAAAAAAAAAAAAAATTCGAGAATCCGAAAATCCGAAAATCCGAGAATTCTCGTTTTGTGGGGAAAAAAAAAAAAAAAAAAACCAGAAAACCAGAAAACCAGAAAAAAAAAAAAAAAAAATCCCGAGAATCCGAAAATCAGAAAAGCCGAGAATTTTCGTTTTGTGGAAAAAAAAAAAAAAAAAAAAAAAAACCCCAATAGTTCAGTTTAGGCTTTTTTCGGAAAAAAAAAAAAAAAAAAATTCCGAGAATCCGAAAATCCGAAAATCCGAGAATTCTCGTTTTGTGGAAAAAAAAAAAAAAAAAAAGGACCAGGAAACCAGAAAACCAGAAAACCAGAAAACAAGAAAAAAAAAAAAAAAAAATCCCGAGAATCCGAAAATCTGAAAATCCAAGAATTCTCGTTTTGTGGAAAAAAAAAAAAAAAAAAAGAAAAACCAGAAAAACAGAAAGTAAAAAGACCCCAAAAGTTCAGTTTAGGTTTTTTCGGAAAAAAAAAAAAAAAAAGAAATTCTGAGAATCCGAAAATCCGAAAATCCGAGAAGTCTCGTTTTGTGGAAAAAAAAAAAAAAAAAAAAAAAAAAAAACCCCAAAAGTTCAGTTTAGGTTTTTTCGGAAAAACAAAAAAAAAATTCGAGAATCCGAAAATCCGAAAATCCGAGAATTCTCGTTTTGTGGAAAAAAAAAAAAAAAAAAAAAAAAACCAGAAAACCAGAAAACCAGAATAAAAAAAAAAAAAAAAAATCCCGAGAATCCGAAAATCAGAAAATCCGAGAATTTTCGTTTCCTGGAAAAAAAAAAAAAAAAAAAAAAAAACCCCAAAAGTTCAGTTTAGTTTTTTTCGGAAGAAAAAAAAAAAAAATTCGAGAATCCGAAAATCCGAAAATCCGAGAATTCTCGTTTTGTGGGGAAAAAAAAAAAAAAAAAACCAGAAAACCAGAAAACCAGAAAAAAAAAAAAAAAAAATCCCGAGAATCCGAAAATCAGAAAATCCGAGAATTTTCGTTTTGTGGAAAAAAAAAAAAAAATAAAAAAAAACCTCAAATGTTCAGTTTAGGTTTTTTCGGAAAAAAAAAAAAAAAAAAAAAAATCCGAGAAGCCGAAAATCAGAAAATCCGAGAATTCCCGTTTTGTGGAAAAAAAAAAAAAAAAAATTCGAGAATCCGAAAATCCGAAAATCCGAGAATTCTCGTTTTGTGGAAAAAAAAAAAAAACAAAAAAAGGACCAGAAAACCAGAAAACCAGAAAACCAGAAAACCAGAAAAAAAAAAAAAAAAAATCCCGAGAATCCGAAGATCCGAAAATCCGAGAATTCTCGTTTTGTGGAAAAAAAAAAAAAAAAAAAAAACGCCAAATGTTGAGTTTAGGTTTTTTCGGAAAAAAAAAAAAAAAATTCGAGAATCCGAAAATCCGAACATCCGAGAATTCTCGTTTTGTGGAAAAAAAAAAAGAAAAAAAAAACCAGAAAACCAGAAAACCAGAAGAAGAAAAAAAAAAAAATCCGAGAAGCCGAAAATCCGAAAATCCAAGAATTCTCGTTTTGTGGAAAAAAAAAAAAAAAAAAGAAAAACCAGAAAAACAGAAAAAAAAAACACCCCAAAAGTTCAGTTTAGGTTTTTTCGGAAAAAAAAAAAAAAAAATTCTGAGAATCCGAAAATCCGAAAATCCGAGAAGTCTCGTTTTGTGGAAAAAAAAGAAAAAAAAAAAAAAAAACCCCAAAAGTTCAGTTTAGGTTTTTTCGGAAAAAAAAAAAAAAAAAAAAAATTCGAGAATCCGAAAATCCGAAAATCCGAGAAATCTCGTTTTGTGGGGAAAAAAGTAAAAAAAAAAAAACCAGAAAACCAGAAAACCAGAAAAAAAAAAAAAAAAAAAATCCCGAGAATCCGAAAATCAGAAAATCCGAGAATTTCCGTTTTGTGGAAAAAAAAAAAAAAAAAAAAAAAACCCCAATAGTTCAGTTTAGGTTTTTTCGGGAAAAAAAAAAAAAAAATTCCGAGAATCCGAAAATCCGAAAATCCGAGAATTCTCGTTTTGTGGAAAAAAAAAAAAAAAAAAAAGGACCAGAAAACCAGAAAACCAGAAAACCAGAAAACAAGAAAAAAAAAAAAAAAAAAATCCCGAGAATCCGAAAATCAGAAAATCCAAGAATTCTCGTTTTGTGGAAAAAAAAAAAAAAAAAAAGAAAAACCAGAAAAACAGAAAGTAAAAAGACCCCAAAAGTTCAGTTGGTTTTTTCGGAAAAAAAAAAAAAAAAAAATTCTGAGAATCCGAAAATCCGAAAATCCGAGAAGTCTCGTTTTGTGGAAAAAAAAAAAAAAAAAAAAAAAAAAACCCCAAAAGTTCAGTTTAGGTTTTTTCGGAAAAACAAAACAAAAAAAAAATTCGAGAATCCGAAAATCCGAAAATCCGAGAATTCTCGTTTTGTGGAAAAAAAAAAAAAAAAAAAAAACCAGAAAACCAGAAAACCATAATATAAAAAAAAAAAAAAAATCCCGAGAATCCGAAAATCAGAAAATCCGAGAATTTTCGTTTTGTGGAAAAAAAAAAAAAAAAAAAAAAAACCCCAAAAGTTCAGTTTAGTTTTTTTCGGAAGAAAAAAAAAAAAAAATCCGAGAAGCCGAAAATCCGAAAATCCGAGAATTCTCGTTTTGTGGGGAAAAAAAAAAAAAAAAAAAACCAGAAAACCAGAAAACCAGAAAAAAAAAAAAAAAAATCCCGAGAATCCGAAAATCAGAAAATCCGAGAATTTTCGTTTTGTGGAAAAAAAAAAAAAAAAAAAAAAACCCAAAAGTTCAGTTTAGGTTTTTTCGGAAAAAAAAAAAAAAAAAATCCGAGAAGCCGAAAATCAGAAAATCCGAGAATTCCCGTTTTGTGGAAAAAAAAAAAAAAAATTCGAGAATCCGAAAATCCGAAAATCCGAGAATTGTCGTTTTGTGGGGAAAAAAAAAAAAAAAAAAATCCCGAGAATCCGAAAATCAGAAAATCCAAGAATTTTCGTTTTGTGGAAAAAAAAAAAAAAAAAAAAAACCCCAAAACTTCAGTTTAGGTTTTTTCGGAAAAAAAAAAAAAAATTTCGAGACTTCGAAGATCCGAAAATCCGAGAATTCTCGTTTTGTGGAAAAAAAAAAAAAAAAAAAATTCGAGAATCCGAAAATCCGAAAATCCGAGAATTGTCGATTTGTGGGGAAAAAAAAAAAGAAAAAAAACCAGAAAACCAGAAAACCAGAAAAAAAAAAAAAAAAAAAATCCCAAGAATCCGAAAATCAGAAAATCCGAGAATTTTCGTTTTGTGGAAAAAAAAAAAAAAAAAAAAAAACCCCAAAAGTTCAGTTTAGGTTTTTTCGGAAAAAAAAAAAAAAAAAAAATCCGAGAAGCCGAAAATCAGAAAATCCGAGAATTCCCGTTTTGTGGAAAAAAAAAAAAAAAAATTCGAGAATCCGAAAATCCGAAAATCCGAGAATTGTCGTTTTGTGGGGAAAAAAAAAAAAAAAAAAATCCCGAGAATCCGAAAATCAGAAAATCCAAGAATTTTCGTTTTGTGGAAAAAAAAAAAAAAAAAAAAAAACCCCAAAACTTCAGTTTAGGTTTTTTCGGAAAAAAAAAAAAAAATTCCGAGAATTCGAAGATCCGAAAATCCGAGAATTCTCGTTTTGTGGAAAAAAAAAAAAAAAAAAAAAAAACCCCAAAAGTTCAGTTTAGGTTTTTTCGGAAAAAAAAAAAAAAAAAATTCGAGAGTCCGAAAATCCGAAAATCCGAGAATTCTCGTTTTGTGGAAAAAAAAAAATAAAAAAAAAAACCGGAAAACCAGAAAACCAGAAAAAAAAAAAAAAAAAAAATCCCGAGAATCCGAAAATCAGAAAATCCGAGAATTTTCGTTTCGTGGAAAAAAATAAAAAAAAAAAAAAAATCCCAAAAGTTCAGTTTAGGTTTTTTCGGAAAAAAAAAAAAAAATTCCGAGAATCCGAAAATCCGAAAATCCGAGAATTCTCGTTTTGTGGAAAAAAAAAAAAAAAAAAGCAGGACCAGAAAACCAGAAAACCAGAAAACCAGAAAAAAAAAAAAAAATCCCGAGAATCCGAAAATCAGAAAATTTCGAGAATTCCCGTTTTGTGGAAAAAAAAAAAAAAAGAAAGAAAAACCAGAAAAACAGAAAAAAAAAAGACCCCAAAAGTTCAGTTTAGGTTTTTTCGGAAAAAAAAAAAAAAAAAGTTCGAGAATCCGAAAATCCGAAAATCCGAGAATTCTCGTTTTGTGGAAAAAAAAAAACAAAAAAAGGACCAGAAAACCAGAAAACCAGAAAACCCGAAAAAAAAAAAAAAAAAAATCCCGAGAATCCGAAAATCAGAAAATCCGAGAATTCTCGTTTTGTGGAAAAAAAAAAAAAAAAAAAATACCCCAAAAGTTCAGTTTAGGTTTTTTCGGAAAAAAAAAAAAATTCCGAGAATCCGAAATTCCAAAAATCCGAGAATTCTCGTTTTGTGGGAAAAAAAAAAAAAAAAAAAAAAAACCCCAAAAGGTCAGTTTAGGCTCGGAAAAAAAAAAAAAAAAAAATTCCAGAATCCGAAAATCCGAAAATCCGAGAATTCTCGTTTTGTGGAAAAAAAAAAAAAAAAAACCAGAAAACCAGAAAACCAGAAAAAAAAAAAACAAAAAAAATCCCGAGAATCCGAAAATCAGAAAATCCGAGAATTTTCGTTTTGTGGAAAAAAAAAAAAAAAAAAAAAAAACCCGAAAAGTTCAGTTTAGGTTTTTTCGGAAAAAAAAAAAAAAAAAATTCGAGAATCCGAAGATCCGAAAATCCGAGAATTCTCGTTTTGTGGAAAAAAGAAAAAAAAAAAAAAAAAACCCAAAATGTTGAGTTTAGGTTTTTTCGTAAAAAAAAAAAAAAAATTCGAGAATCCGAAAATCCGAACATCCGAGAATTCTCGTTTTGTGGAAAAAAAAAAAAAAAAAAACCAGAAAACCAGAAAACCAGAAGAAGAAAAAAAAAAAAAATCCGAGAAGCCGAAAATCAGAAAATCCGAGAATTCCCGTTTTGTGGAAAAAAAAAAAAAAATTCGAGAATCCGAAAATCCGAAAATCCGAGAATTGTCGTTTTGTGGAAAAAAAAAAAAAAAAAATCCCGAGAATCCGAAAATCAGAAAATCCAAGAATTTTCGTTTTGTGGAAAAAAAAAAAAATAAAAAAAACCCAAAACTTCAGTTTGTGTTTTTTCGGAAAAAAGAAAAAAAAAATTCGAGAATTCGAAGGTCAGAAAATCCAAGAATTTTCCCTTTGTGGAAAAAAAAAAAAAAAAAAAAAAAAAAAACCCCAAAACTTCAGTTTAGGTTTTTTCGGAAAAAAAAAAAAAAATTCCGAGAATCCGAAAATCCGAAAATCCGAGAATTCTCGTTTTGTGGAAAAAAAAAAAAAAAAAAAGCAGGACCAGAAAACCAGAAAACCAGAAAACCAGAAAAAAAAAAAAAAAATCCCGAGAATCCGAAAATCAGAAAATTTCGAGAATTCCCGTTTTGTGGAAAAAAAAAAAAAAAGAAAGAAAAACCAGAAAAACAGAAAAAAAAAAGACCCCAAAAGTTCAGTTTAGGTTTTTTCGGAAAAAAAAAAAAAAAAAGTTCGAGAATCCGAAAATCCGAAAATCCGAGAATTCTCGTTTTGTGGAAAAAAAAAAACAAAAAAAGGACCAGAAAACCAGAAAACCAGAAAAACCGAAAAAAAAAAAAAAAAAATCCCGAGAATCCGAAAATCAGAAAATCCGAGAATTCTCGTTTTGTGGAAAAAAAAAAAAAAAAAAAAAAAACCCCAAAAGTTCAGTTTAGGTTTTTTCGGAAAAAAAAAAAAATTCCGAGAATCCGAAATTCCAAAAATCCGAGAATTCTCGTTTTGTGGGAAAAAAAAAAAAAAAAAAAACCCCAAAAGGTCAGTTTAGGCTCGGAAAAAAAAAAAAAAAAAAATTCCAGAATCCGAAAATCCGAAAATCCGAGAATTCTCGTTTTGTGGAAAAAAAAAAAAAAAAACCAGAAAACCAGAAAACCAGAAAAGAAAAAAACAAAAAAAATCCCGAGAATCCGAAAATCAGAAAATCCGAGAATTTTCGTTTTGTGGAAAAAAAAAAAAAAAAAAAAAAACCCGAAAAGTTCAGTTTAGGTTTTTTCGGAAAAAAAAAAAAAAAAAATTCGAGAATCCGAAGATCCGAAAATCCGAGAATTCTCGTTTTGTGGAAAAAAGAAAAAAAAAAAAAAAAAACCCAAAATGTTGAGTTTAGGTTTTTTCGTAAAAAAAAAAAAAAAATTCGAGAATCCGAAAATCCGAACATCCGAGAATTCTCGTTTTGTGGAAAAAAAAAAAAAAAAAAACCAGAAAACCGGAAAACCAGAAGAAGAAAAAAAAAAAAAATCCGAGAAGCCGAAAATCAGAAAATCCGAGAATTCCCGTTTTGTGGAAAAAAAAAAAAAATTCGAGAATCCGAAAATCCGAAAATCCGAGAATTGTCGTTTTGTGGAAAAAAAAAAAAAAAAATCCCGAGAATCCGAAAATCAGAAAATCCAAGAATTTTCGTTTTGTGGAAAAAAAAAAAAATAAAAAAAACCCAAAACTTCAGTTTGTGTTTTTTCGGAAAAAAGAAAAAAAAAATTCGAGAATTCGAAGGTCAGAAAATCCAAGAATTTTCCCTTTGTGGAAAAAAAAAAAAAAAAAAAAAAAAAAACCCCAAAACTTCAGTTTAGGTTTTTTCGGGAAAGAAAAAAAAAAATTTCGAGAATTCGAAAATCCGAAAATCCGAGAATTCTTGTTTTGTGGAAAAAAAAAAAAAAAAAAGGACCAGAAAACCAGAAAACCAGAAAACCAGAAAACAAGAAAACAAGAAAAAAAAAAAAATCCCGAGAATCCGAAAATCAGAAAATCCGAGAATTCTCGTTTTGTGGAAAAAAAAAAAAAAAAGAAAGAAAAACCAGAAAAGCAGAGAAAAAAAAAACCCCAAAAGTTCAATTTAGGTTTTTTCGGAAAAAAAAAAAAAAAAAATCGAGAATCCGAAAATCCGAAAGTCCGAGAATTTCTCGTTTTGTGGGAAAAAAAAAAAAAAAAACCAGAAAACCAGAAAACCAGAAAAAGAAAAAAAAAAATCCCGAGAATCCGAAAATCAGAACATCCGAGAATTTTCGTTTTGTGGAAAAAAAAAAAAAAAAAAAAACCCCCAGAAGTTCAGTTTAGGTTTTTTCGGAAAAAAAAAAAAAAAAATTCCGAGAATCCGAAAATCCCAAAGGCCGAGAATTCTCGTTTTGTTGGAAAAAAAAAAAAAAAAAAGGACCAGAAAACCAGAAAACCAGAAAAACAGAAAACCAGAAAACAAGAAAAAAAAAAAAAAAAAAATCCCGAGAATCCGAACATCAGAAAATCCGAGAATTCTCGTTTTGTGGAAAAAAAAAAAAAAAAAGAAAAACCAGAAAAACAGAAAAAAAAAAGACCCCAAAAGTTCAGTTCAGGTTTTTTCGGAAAAAAAAAAAAAAAAAAAAATTCCGAGAATCCGAAAATCAGAAAATCCGAGAGTTCTCGTTTTGTGGAAAAAAAGAAAAAAAAAGGACCAGAAAACCAGGAAACCAGAAAACCAGAAAAAAAAAAAAAAAAAAATCCCGAGAATCCGAAAATCAGAAAATCCGAGAATTCTCGTTTTGTGGAAAAAAAAAAAAAAAAAAAAAAAAGAAAAACAGAAAAAAAAAAGACCCCAAAAGTTCAGTTTGGGTTTTTTCGGAAAAAAAAAAAAAAAAATTCTGAGAATCCGAAAATCCGAAAATCCGAGAAGTCTCGTTTTGTGGAAAAAAAAAAAAAAAAAAAAAAACCCCAAAAGTTCAGTTTAGGTTTTTTCGGAAAAAAAAAAAAAAAATTCGAGAATCCGAAAATCCGAAAATCCGAGAATTCTCGTTTTGTGGAAAAAAAAAAAAAAAAAAAAACCAGAAAACCAGAAAACCAGAAAAAAAAAAAAAAAAAATCCCGAGAATCCGAAAATCCATAAATCCGAGAATTCTCGTTTTGTGGAAAAAAAAAAAAAAAAAAAAAAACCCCAAAAGTTCAGTTTAGGTTTTTTTGGAAAAAAAAAAAAAAAATTCGAGAATCCGAAGATCCGAAAATCCGAGAATTCTCGTTTTGTGGAAAAAAAAAAAAAAAAAAAAAAACCCCAAATGTTGAGTTTAGGTTTTTTCGGAAAAAAAAAAAAAAAATTCGAGAATCCGAAAATCCGAACATCCGAGAATTCTCGTTTTGTGGAAAAAAAAAAAGAAAAAAAAAACCAGAAAACCAGAAAACCAGAAGAAGAAAAAAAAAAAAAATCCGAGAAGCCGAAAATCCGAAAATCCAAGAATTCTCGTTTTGTGGAAAAAAAAAAAAAAAAAAGAAAAACCAGAAAAACAGAAAAAAAAAAGACCCCAAAAGTTCAGTTTAGGTTTTTTCGGAAAAAAAAAAAAAAAAATTCTGAGAATCCGAAAATCCGAAAATCCGAGAAGTCTCGTTTTGTGGAAAAAAAAAAAAAAAAAAAAAAAAAAACCCCAAAAGTTCAGTTTAGGTTTTTTCGAAAAAAAAAAAAAAAAAAAAATTCGAGAATCCGAAAATCCGAAAATGCGAGAATTCTCGTTTTGTGGGAAAAAAAAAAAAAAAAAAAACCAGAAAACCAGAAAACCAGAAAAAAAAAAAAAAAAAAATCCCGAGAATCCGAAAATCAGAAAATCCGAGAATTTTCGTTTTGTGGAAAAAAAAAAAAAAAAAAAAAAAACCCCAAAAGTTCAGTTTAGGTTTTTTCGGAAAAAAAAAAAAAAAAAAATTCCGAGAATCCGAAAATCCGAAAATCCGAGAATTCTCGTTTTGTGGAAAAAAAAAAAAAAAAAAAAGGACCAGAAAACCAGAAAACCAGAAAACCAGAAAACAAGAAAAAAAAAAAAAAAAATCCCGAGAATCCGAAAATCAGAAAATCCAAGAATTCTCGTTTTGTGGAAAAAAAAAAAAAAAAAAAGAAAAACCAGAAAAACAGAAAGTAAAAAGACCCCAAAAGGTCAGTTTAGGTTTTTTCGGAAAAAAAAAAAAAAAAAAAATTCTGAGAATCCGAAAATCCGAAAATCCGAGAAGTCTCGTTTTGTGGAAAAAAAAAAAAAAAAAAAAAAAAAAAACCCCAAAAGTTCAGTTTAGGTTTTTTCGGAAAAACAAAAAAAAAAAAAAATTCGAAAATCCGAAAATCCGAAAATCCGAGAATTCTCGTTTTGTGGAAAAAAAAAAAAAAAAAAAAAAACCAGAAAACCAGAAAACCAGAATAAAAAAAAAAAAAAAAAATCCCGAGAATCCGAAAATCAGAAAATCCGAGAATTTTTGTTTTGTGGAAAAAAAAAAAAAAAAAAAAAAAAACCCCAAAAGTTCAGTTTAGTTTTTTTCGGAAGAAAAAAAAAAAATTCGAGAATCCGAAAATCGAAAAATCCGAGAATTCTCGTTTTGTGGAAAAAAAAAAAAAAAAAAAAAAACCAGAAAACCAGAAAACCAGAAAAAAAAAAAAAAAAAAATCCCGAGAATCCGAAAATCAGAAAATCCGAGAATTTTCGTTTTGTGGAAAAAAAAAAAAAAAAAAAAAAAAACCCATAAAGTTCAGTTTAGTTTTTTTCGGAAGAAAAAAAAAAAATTCGAGAATCCGAAAATCGAAAAATCCGAGAATTCTCGTTTTGTGGAAAAAAAAAAAAAAAAAAAACCAGAAAACCAGAAAACCAGAAAAAAAAAAAAAAAAAAATCCCGAGAATCCGAAAATCAGAAAATCCGAGAATTCCCGTTTTGTGGAAAAAAAAAAAAAAAAAAATTCGAGAATCCGAAAATCCGAAAATCCGAGAATTGTCGTTTTGTGGGGGAAAAAAAAAAAAAAAATCCCGAGAATCCGAAAATCAGAAAATCCAAGAATTTTCGTTTTGTGGAAAAAAAAAAAAAAAAAAAAAACCCCAAAACTTCAGTTTAGGTTTTTTCGGAAAAAAAAAAAAAAAATTTCGAGAATTCGAAGATCCGAAAATCCCAGAATTCTCGTTTTGTGGAAAAAAAAAAAAAAAAAAAAAAAACCCCAAAAGTTCAGTTTAGGTTTTTTCGGAAAAAAAAAAAAAAAATTCGAGAGTCCGAAAATCCGAAAATCCGAGAATTCTCGTTTTGTGGAAAAAAAAAAATGAGAAAAAAAACCAGAAAACCAGAAAACCAGAAAAAAAAAAAAAAAAAATCCCGAGAATCCGAAAATCAGAAAATCCGAGAATTTTCGTTTCGTGGAAAAAAAAAAAAAAAAAAAAAAAATCCAAAAGTTCAGTTTAGGTTTTTTCGGAAAAAAAAAAAAAAATTCCGAGAATCCGAAAATCCGAAAATCCAAGAATTCTCGTTTTGTGGAAAAAAAAAAAAAAAAAAGAAAAACCAGAAAAACAGAAAAAAAAAAGACCCCAAAAGTTCAGTTTAGGTTTTTTCGGAAAAAAAAAAAAAAAAAAATTCCGAGAATCCGAAAATCCGAAAATCCGAGAATTCTCGTTTTGTGGAAAAAAAAAAAAAAAAAAAAGGACCAGAAAACCAGAAAACCAGAAAACCAGAAAACAAGAAAAAAAAAAAAAAAAATCCCGAGAATCCGAAAATCAGAAAATCCAAGAATTCTCGTTTTGTGGAAAAAAAAAAAAAAAAAAAAGAAAAACCAGAAAAACAGAAAGTAAAAAGACCCCAAAAGTTCAGTTTAGGTTTTTTCGGAAAAAAAAAAAAAAAAAAAATTCTGAGAATCCGAAAATCCGAAAATCCGAGAAGTCTCGTTTTGTGGAAAAAAAAAAAAAAAAAAAAAAAAAAACCCCAAAAGTTCAGTTTAGGTTTTTTCGGAAAAAAAAAAAAAAAAAAAATTCGAGAATCCGAAAATCCGAAAATCCGAGAATTCTCGTTTTGTGGGAAAAAAAAAAAAAAAAAAAAAACCAGAAAACCAGAAAACCAGAAAAGAAAAAAAAAAAAAAATCCCGAGAATCCGAAAATCCGAAAATCCGAGAATTCTCGTTTTGTGGAAAAAAAAAAAAAAAAAAAAGGACCAGAAAACCAGAAAACCAGAAAACCAGAAAACCAGAAAACAAGAAAAAAAAAAAAAAATCCCGAGAATCCGAAAATCAGAAAATCCAAGAATTCTCGTTTTGTGGAAAAAAAAAAAAAAAAAAAGAAAAACCAGAAAAACAGAAAGTAAAAAGACCCCAAAAGTTCAGTTTAGGTTTTTTCGGAAAAAAAAAAAAAAAAAATTCTGAGAATCCGAAAATCCGAAAATCCGAGAAGTCTCGTTTTGTGGAAAAAAAAAAAAAAAAAAAAAAAAAAACCCCAAAAGTTCAGTTTAGGTTTTTTCGGAAAAACAAAAAAAAAAAAAAATTCGAGAATCCGAAAATCCGAAAATCCGAGAATTCTCGTTTTGTGGAAAAAAAAAAAAAAAAAAAAAAAATCAGAAAACCAGAAAACCAGAATAAAAAAAAAAAAAAAAAATCCCGAGAATCCGAAAATCAGAAAATCCGACAATTTTCGTTTTGTGGAAAAAAAAAAAAAAAAAAAAAAAAACCCCAAAAGTTCAGTTTAGTTTTTTTCGGAAGAAAAAAAAAAAAAAATTCGAGAATCCGAAAATCCGAAAATCCGAGAATTCTCGTTTTGTGGAAAAAAAAAAAAAAAAAAAAACCAGAAAACCAGAAAACCAGAAAAAAAAAAAAAAAAAATCCCGAGAATCCGAAAATCAGAAAATCCGAGAATTTTCGTTTTGTGGAAAAAAAAAAAAAAAAAAAAAAAAACCCCAAAAGTTCAGTGTAGGTTTTTTCGGAAAAAAAAAAAAAAAAAAAATCCGAGAAGCCGAAAATCAGAAAATCCGAGAATTCCTGTTTTGTGGAAAAAAAAAAAAAAAAAAAATTCGAGAATCCGAAAATCCGAAAATCCGAGAATTGTCGTTTTGTGGGGAAAAAAAAAAAAAAAAAAATCCCGAGAATCCGAAAATCAGAAAATCCAAGAATTTTCGTTTTGTGGAAAAAAAAAAAAAAAAAAAAACCCCAAAACTTCAGTTTAGGTTTTTTCGGAAAAAAAAAAAAAAAAATTCGAGAATTCAAAGATCCGAAAATCCGAGAATTCTCGTTTTGTGGAAAAAAAAAAAAAAAAAAAAAACCCCAGAAGTTCAGTTTAGGTTTTTTCGGAAAAAAAAAAAAAAAATTCGAGGGTCCGAAAATCCGAAAATCCGAGAATTCTCGTTTTGTGGAAAAAAAAAAATAAAAAAAAAAACCAGAAAACCAGAAAACCAGAAAAAAAAAAAAAAAAAAATCCCGAGAATCCGAAAATCAGAAAATCCGAGAATTTTCGTTTCGTGGAAAAAAAAAAAAAAAAAAAAAAAAACCCAAAAGTTCAGTTTAGGTTTTTTCGGAAAAAAAAAAAAAAATTCCGAGAATCCGAAAATCCGAAAATCCGAGAATTCTCGTTTTGTGGGAAAAAAAAAAAAAAAAGCAGGACCAGATAACCAGAAAACCAGAAAACCAGAAAAAAAAAAAAAAAAAATCCCGAGAATCCGAAAATCAGAAAATCCGAGAATTCTCGTTTTGTGGAAAAAAAAAAAAAAAAAAAGAAAAACCAGAAAAACAGAAAAAAAAAAGACCCCAAAAGTTCAGTTTAGGTTTTTTCGGAAAAAAAAAAAAAAAAAAGTTCGAGAATCCGAAAATCCGAAAATCCGAGAATTCTCGTTTTGTGGAAAAAAAAAAAACAAAAAAAGGACCAGAAAACCAGAAAACCAGAAAACCAGAAAAAAAAAAAAAAAAAAAATCCCGAGAATCCGAAAATCAGAAAATCCGAGAATTCTCGCTTGTGGAAAAAAAAAAAAAAAAAAAAAAAACCCCGAAAGTTCAGTTGAGGTTTTTTCGGAAAAAAAAAAAAAAATTCCGAGAATCCGAAAATCAGAAAATCCGAGAATTCTCGTTTTGTGGAAAAAAAAAAAAAAAAAAAAAGGACCAGAAAACCAGAAAACCAGAAAACCAGAAAACCAGAAAACCAGAAAAAAAAAAAATCCCGAGAATCCGAAAATCAGAAAATCCGAGAATTCTCGTGTTGTGGGAAAAAAAAAAAAAACGAAAAACCAGAAAAACAGAAAAAAAAAAGACCCCAAAAGTTCAGTTTAGGTTTTTTCGGGAAAAAAAAAAAAAAAAAAATTCCAGACTCCGAAAGTCCGAAAATCCGAGAATTCTCGTTTTGTGGAAAAAAAAAAAAAAAAAAACCAGAAAACCAGAAAACCAGAAAAAAAAAAAAAAAAAAAATCCCGAGAATCCGAAAATCAGAAAATCCGAGAATTTTCGTTTTGTGGAAAAAAAAAAAAAAAAAAAAAACCCGAAAAGTTCAGTTTAGGTTTTTTCGGAAAAAAAAAAAAAAAAAAAATTCGAGAATCCGAAGATCCGAAAATCCGAGAATTCTCGTTTTGTGGAAAAAAGAAAAAAAAGAAAAAAAAAAAACCGAAAATGTTGAGTTTAGGTTTTTTCGTAAAAAAAAAAAAAAAAAATTCGAGAATCCGAAAATCCGAACATCCGAGAATTCTCGTTTTGTGGAAAAAAAAAAAAAAAAAACCAGAAAACCAGAAAAACCAGAAGAAGAAAAAAAAAAAAAATCCGAGAAGCCGAAAATCAGAAAATCCGAGAATTCCCGTTTTGTGGAAAAAAAAAAAAAATTCGAGAATCCGAAAATCCGAAAATCCGAGAATTGTCGTTTTGTGGAAAAAAAAAAAAAAAAAATCCCGAGAATCCGAAAATCAGAAAATCCAAGAATTTTCGTTTTGTGGAAAAAAAAAAAAAAAAAAAAACCCAAAACTTCAGTTTAGGTTTTTTCCGAAAAAAAAAAAAAAAAATTCGAGAGTTCGAAGGTCAGAAAATCCAAGAATTTTCCCTTTGTGGAAAAAAAAAAAAAAAAAAAAAAAAAACCCCAAAACTTCAGTTTAGCTTTTTTCGGAAAAAAAAAAAAAAAATTTCGAGAATTCGAAAATCCGAAAATCCGAGAATTCTCGTTTTGTGGAAAAAAAAAAAAAAAAAAAAGGACCAGAAAACCAGAAAACCAGAAAACCAGAAAAAAAAAAAAAATCCCAAGAATCCGAAAATCAGAAAATCCGAGAATTCTCGTTTTGTGGAAAAAAAAAAAAAGAAAAGAAAAACCAGAAAAACAGAAAAAAAAAAGACCCCAAAAGTTCAGTTTAGGTTTTTTGGGAAAAAAAAAAAAAAAAACTCGAGAATCCGAAAATCCGAAAATCCGAGAATTCTCGTTTTGTGGAAAAAAAAAAAAACAAAAAAAGGACCAGAAAACCAGAAAACCAGAAAACCAGAAAAAAAAAAAAAAAAAATCCCGAGAATCCGAAAATCAGAAAATCCGAGAATTCTCGTTTTGTGGAAAAAAAAAAAAAAAAAAAAAAAAAAACCCAAAAGTTCAGTTTAGGTTTTTTCGGAAAAAAAAAAAAAAAAAAATTCCGAGAATCCGAAAATCAGAAAATCCGAGAATTGTCGTTTTGTGGAAAAGAAAAAAAAAAAAAAAGGACCAGAAAACCAGAAAACCAGAAAACCAGAAAACCAGAAAACAAGAAAAAAAAAAAAAAAAAAATCCCGAGAATCCGAAAATCAGAAAATCGGAGAATTCTCGTTTTGTGGGAAAAAAAAAAAAAAGAAAAGAAAAACCAGAAAAACAGAAAAAAAAAAGACCCCAAAAGTTCAGTTTAGGTTTTTTGGGAAAAAAAAAAAAAAAAAAAATTCCGAGAATCCGAAAATCCAAAAATCCGAGAATTCTCGTTTTGTGGAAAAAAAAAAAAAAAAAAAAAAAAACCCCAAAAGTTCAGTTTAGATTCGGAAAAAAAAAAAAAAAAAATTCCAGAATCCGAAAATCCGAAAATCGGAGAATTCTCGTTTTGTGGAAAAAAAAAAAAAAAAAAAAAAAACCAAGAAACCAGAAAACAAGAAAAAAAAAAAAAAAAAATCCCGAAAATCCGAAAATCAGAAAATCCGAGAATTTTCGTTTTGTGGAAAAAAAAAAAAAAAAAAGAAAAACCCGAAAAGTTCAGTTTAGGTTTTTTCGGAAAAAAAAAAAAAAAAAGATTCGAGAATCCGAAGATCCGAAAATCCGAGAATTCTCGTTTTGTGGAAAAAAAAAAAAAAAAAAAATAACCCCAAATGTTGAGTTTAGGTTTTCTTCGTAAAAAAAAAAAAAAATTCGAGAATCCAAAAATCCGAACATCCGAGAATTCTCGTTTTGTGGAAAAAAAAAAAAAAAAAAAAACCAGAAAACCAGAAAACCAGAAGAAGAAAAAAAAAAAAATCCGAGAAGCCGAAAATCAGAAAATCCGAGAATTCCCGTTTTGTGGAAAAAAAAAAAAAAAATTCGAGAATCCGAAAATCCGAAAATCCGAGAATTGTCGTTTTGTGGAAAAAAAAAAAAAAAATCCCGAGAATCCGAAAATCAGAAAATCCAAGAATTTTCGTTTTGTGGAAAAAAAAAAAAAAAAAAAACCCCAAAACTTCAGTTTAGGTTTTTTCGAAAAAAAAAAAAAAAAAAATTCCAGAATCCGAAAATCCGAGGATCCGAAAATTCTCTTTTTTTGGAAAAAAAAAAAAAAAAGGACCAGAAAACCAGAAAACCAGAATACCAGAAAACAAGAAAAAAAAAAAAAAAAAATCCCAAGAATCCAAAAATCAGAAAATCCGAGAATTCTCGTTTTGTGGAAAAAAAAAAAAAAAAGAAAAACCAGAAAAACAGAAAAAAAAAAGACCCCAAAAGTTCAGTTTAGGTTTTTTCGGAAAAAAAAAAAAAAAAATTCTGAGAATCCGAAAATCCGAAAATCCGAGAAGTCTCGTTTTGTGGAAAAAAAAAAAAACAAAAAAAAAAACCCCAAAAGTTCAGTTTAGGTTTTTTCGGGAAAAAAAAAAAAAAAACAATTCCAGAATCCGAAAATCCGAAAATCCGAGAATTCTCGTTTTGTGGAAAAAAAGGAAAAAAAAAAAAACCAGAAAACCAGAAAACCAGAAAAAAAAAAAAAAAAAAAATCCCGAGAATCCGAAAATCAGAAAATCCGAGAATTTTCGTTTTGTGGAAAAAAAAAAAAAAAAAAAAAGGACCAGAAAACCAGAAAACCAGAAAACCAGAAAACCAGAAAAAAAAAAAAAAAAATCCCGAGAATCCGAAAATCAGAAAATCCGAGGATTCTCGTTTTGTGGAAAAAAAAAAAAAAAAAAAAGAAAAACCAGAAAAACAGAAAAAAAAAAGACCCCAAAAGTTCAGTTTAGGTTTTTTCGGAAAAAAAAAAAAAATAAAATTCGAGAATCCGAAAATCCGAAAATCCGAGAATTCTCGTTTTGTGGAAAAAAAAAAAAAACAAAAAAAGGACCGGAAAACCAGAAAACCAGGAAAACCAGAAAAAAAAAAAAAAAAAAATCCCGAGAATCCGAAAATCAGAAAATCCCAGAATTCTTGTTTTGTGGAAAAAAAAAAAAAAAAAAAAAAAAAACCCCAAAAGTTCAGTTTAGGTTCGGAAAAAAAAAAAAAAAAAAACATTCGAGAATCCGAAAATCCGGAAATCCGAGAATTCTCGTTTTGTGGAAAAAAAAAAAAAAAAAAAAAAAAAATTCGAGAATCCGAAGATCCGAAAATCCGAGAATTCTCAGTTTGTGGGAAAAAAAAAAAAAAAAAAAAAAAAAAAAACCAAAATGTTGAGTTTAGGTTTTTTCGGAAAAAAAAAAAAAAATTCGAGAATCCGAAAATCCGAACATCCGAGAATTCTCGTTTTGTGGAAAAAAAAAAAAAAAAAAAAACCAGAAAACCAGAAAACCAGAAGAAGAAAAAAAAAAAAATCCGAGAAGCCGAAAATCAGAAAATCCGAGAATTCCCGTTTTGTGGAAAAAAAAAAAAAAAAAAAAACAGAAAACCAAAAATTAGGTTTTTTAGGGAAAAAAAAAAAAAAAATTCAGAGATTCCGAAAATCCGAAAATCCGAGAATTCTCGTTTTGTGGAAAAAAAAAAAAAAAAAAAAAGGACCAGAAAACCAGAAAACCAGAAAACCAGAAAACCAGAAAACAAGAAAAAAAAAAAAAAAAAAATCCCGAGAATCCGAAAATCAGAAAATCCGAGAATTCTCGTTTTGTGGAAAAAAAAAAAAAAAAAAAGAAAAACCAGAAAAACAGAAAAAAAAAAGACCCCAAAAGTTCAGTTTAGGTTTTTTCGGAAAAAAAAAAAAAAAAAAATTCTGAGAATCCGAAAATCCGAAAATCCGGGAAGTCTCGTTTTGTGGAAAAAAAAAAAAAAAAAAAAAAAACCCGTAATGTTGAGGTTAGGTTTTTTCGTAAAAAAAAAAAAAAAAAAATTCCGAGAATCCGAAAATCCGAAAATCCGAGAATTCTCGTTTTGTGGAAAAAAAAAAAAAAAAAAAAGGACCAGAAAACCAGAAAACCAGAATACCAGAAAACAAGAAAAAAAAAAAAAAATCCCGAGAATCCAAAAATCAGAAAATCCGAGAATTCTCGTTTTGTGGAAAAAAAAAAAAAAGAAAAGAAAAACCAGAAAAACAGAAAAAAAAAAGACCCCAAAAGTTCACTTTAGGTTTTTTCGGAAAAAAAAAAAAAAACAATTCCAGAATCCGAAAATCCGAAAATCCGAGAATTCTCGTTTTGTGGAAAAAAAGGAAAAAAAAAAAAACCAGAAAACCAGAAAACCAGAAAAAAAAAAAAAAAAAAAATCCCGAGAATCCGAAAATCAGAAAATCCGAGAATTTTCGTTTTGTGGAAAAAAAAAAAAAAAAAAAAAAAAACCCCAAAAGTTCAGTTTAGGTTTTTTCGGAAAAAAAAAAAAAAAATTCGAGAATCCGAAGATCCGAAAATCCGAGAATTCTCGTTTTGTGAAAAAAAAAAAAAAAAAAAAAAAAACCCCAAATGTTGAGTTTAGGTTTTTTCGTAAAAAAAAAAAAAAAAAAGTTCGAGAATCCGAAAATCCGAACATCCGAGAATTCTCGTTTTGTGGAAAAAAAAAAAAATAAAAACCAGAAAACCAGAAAACCAGAAGGAGAAAAAAAAAAAAAAATCCGAGAAGCCGAAAATCAGAGAATCCGAGAATTCCTGTTTTGTGGAAAAAAAAAAAAAGAAAAAAATTCGAGAATCCGAAAATCCAAAAATCCGAGAATTGTCGTTTTGTGGGAAAAAAAAAAAAAAAAAAATCCAGAGAATCCGAATTCAGAAAATCCAAGAATTTTCGTTTTGTGGAAAAAAAAAAAAAAAAAAAAACCCCAAAACTTCAGTTTAGGTTTTTTCGGAAAAAAAAAAAAAAAAATTAGAGAATTCGAAGATCCGAAAATCCGAGAATTCTCGTTTTGTGGAAAAAAAAAAAAAAAAAAAAAAAAAAACCCCAAAAGTTCAGTTTAGGTTTTTTCGGAAAAAAAAAAAAAAAAAATTCGAGAATCCGAAAATCCGAAAATCCGACAATTCTCGTTTTGTGGAAAAAAAAAAATAAAAAAAAAACCAGAAAACCAGAAAACCAGAAAAAAAAAAAAAAATCCGGAGAATCCGAAAATCAGAAAATCCGAGAATTTTCGTTTTGTGGAAAAAAAAAAAAAAAAAAAACCCAAATGTTCAGTTTAGGTTTTTTCGGGAAAAAAAAAAAAAATTCCGAGAATCCGAAAATCCGAAAATCCGAGAATTCTCGTTTTGTGGAAAAAAAAAAAAAAAAAAAAAAGGACCAGAAAACCAGAAAACCAGAAAACCAGAAAACCAGAAAAAAAAAAAAAAAAAATCCCGAGAATCCGAAAATCAGAAAATCCGAGAATTTCCGTTTTGTGGAAAAAAAAAAAAAAGAAAAGAAAAACCAGAAAAACAGAAAAAAAAAAGACCCCAAAAGTTCAGTTTAGATTTTTTCGGAAAAAAAAAAAAAAAAAAAATTCGAGAATCCGAAAATCCGAAAATCCGAGAATTCTCGTTTTGTGGAAAAAAAAAAAAAACAAAAAAAGGACCAGAAAACCAGAAAAACCAGAAAACCAGAAAAAAAAAAAAAAAAAAAAAACCCCGAGAATCCGAAAATCAGAAAATCCCAGAATTCTCGTTTTGTGGAAAAAAAAAAAAAAAAAAAAAAAAAAACCCCAAAAGTTCAGTTTAGGTTCGGAAAAAAAAAAAAAAAAAAACATTCGAGAATCCGAAAATCCGAAAATCCGAGAATTCTCGTTTTGTGGAAAAAAAAAAAAAAAAAAAAACCAGAAAACCAGAAAACCAGAAAAAAAAAAAAAAAAAATCCCGAGAATCCGAAAATCAGAAAATCCGAGAATTTTCGTTTTGTGGAAAAAAAAAAAAAAAAAAAAAAAAGAAAAAAAATTCAGTTTAGGTTTTTTCGGAAAAAAAAAAAAAAAAATTCGAGAATCCGAAGATCCCAAAATCCGAGAATTCTCAGTTTGTGGAAAAAAAAAACAAAAAAAAAAAAAAAACCCCAAATGTTGAGTTTAGGTTTTTTCGGAAAAAAAAAAAAAAAATTCGAGAATCCGAAAATCCGAAAATCCGAGAATTCTCGTTTTGTGGAAAAAAAAAAAAAACAAAAAAAGGACCAGAAAACCAGAAAACCAGAAAACCAGAAAAAAAAAAAAAAAAAAAAACCCCGAGAATCCGAAAATCAGAAAATCCCAGAATTCTCGTTTTGTGGAAAAAAAAAAAAAAAAAAAAAAACCCCAAAAGTTCAGTTTAGGTTCGGAAAAAAAAAAAAAAAAAAACATTCGAGAATCCGAAAATCCGAAAATCCGAGAATTCTCGTTTTGTGGAAAGAAAAAAAAAAAAAAAAAAACCAGAAAACCAGAAAACCAGAAAAAAATAAAAAAAAAAAAAATCCCGAGAATCCGAAAATCAGAAAATCCGAGAATTTTCGTTTTGTGGAAAAAAAAAAAAAAAAAAAAAAACCCCAAAAGTTCAGTTTAGGTTTTTTCGGAAAAAAAAAAACAAAAATTCCGAGAATACGAAAATCCGAAAATCCGAGAATTCTCGTTTTGTGGAAAAGAAAAACAAAAAAAAAAGGACCAGAAAACAAGAAAACCAGAAAACCAGAAAACCAGAAAAAAAAAAAAAAAAATCCCGAGAATCCGAAAATCAGAAAATCCGAGGATTCTCGTTTTGTGGAAAAAAAAAAAAAAAAAAAAGAAAAACCAGAAAAACAGAAAAAAAAAAGACCCCAAAAGTTCAGTTTAGGTTTTTTCGGAAAAAAAAAAAAAATAAAATTCGAGAATCCGAAAATCCGAAAATCCGAGAATTCTCGTTTTGTGGAAAAAAAAAAAAAACAAAAAAAGGACCGGAAAACCAGAAAACGAGGAAAACCAGAAAAAAAAAAAAAAAAAAATCCCGAGAATCCGAAAATCAGAAAATCCCAGAATTCTCGTTTTGTGGAAAAAAAAAAAAAAAAAAAAAAAAACCCCAAAAGTTCAGTTTAGGTTCGGAAAAAAAAAAAAAAAAAAAACATTCGAGAATCCGAAAATCCGGAAATCCGAGAATTCTCGTTTTGTGGAAAAAAAAAAAAAAAAAAAAAAAAAATTCGAGAATCCGAAAATCCGAACATCCGAGAATTCTCGTTTTGTGGAAAAAAAAAAAAAAAAAAAAACAGAAAACCAAAAATTAGGTTTTTTAGGGAAAAAAAAAAAAAAATTCAGAGATTCCGAAAATCCGAAAATCCGAGAATTCTCGTTTTGTGGAAAAAAAAAAAAAAAAAAAAAGGACCAGAAAACCAGAAAACCAGAAAACCAGAAAACCAGAAAACAAGAAAAAAAAAAAAAAAAAAATCCCGAGAATCCGAAAATCAGAAAATCCGAGAATTCTCGTTTTGTGGAAAAAAAAAAAAAAAAAAGAAAAACCAGAAAAACAGAAAAAAAAAAGACCCCAAAAGTTCAGTTTAGGTTTTTTCGGAAAAAAAAAAAAAAAAAAAATTCTGAGAATCCGAAAATCCGAAAATCCGGGAAGTCTCGTTTTGTGGAAAAAAAAAAAAAAAAAAAAAAAACCCGTAATGTTGAGGTTAGGTTTTTTCGTAAAAAAAAAAAAAAAAAAATTCGAGAATCCAAAAATCCGAACATCCGAGAATTCTCGTTTTGTGGAAAAAAAAAAAAAAAAAAACCAGAAAACCAGAAAACCAGAGGAAAAAAAAAAAAAAAATCCGAGAAGCCGAAAATCAGAAAATCCGAGAATTCCCGTTTTGTGGGAAAAAAAAAAAAAAATTCGAGAATCCGAAAATCCGAAAATCCGAGAATTGTCGTTTTCCGGAAAAAAAAAAAAAAAATCCCGAGAATCCGAAAATCAGAAAATCCAAGAATTTTCGTTTTGTGGAAAAAAAAAAAAAAAAAAAAACCCCAAAACTTCAGTTTAGGTTTTTTCGGAAAAAAAAAAAAAATTCGAGAATCCGAAAATCCGAAAATCCGAGAATTCTTGTTTTCTGGAAAAAAAAAAAAAAAAAAAACCCCAAAAGTTCAGTTTAGGTTTTTTCGGAAAAAAAAAAAAAAATTCCGAGAATCCGAAAATCCGAAAATCCGAGAATTCTCGTTTTGTGGAAAAAAAAAAAAAAAAAAAAGGACCAGAAAACCAGAAAACCAGAATACCAGAAAACAAGAAAAAAAAAAAAAAAATCCCGAGAATCCAAAAATCAGAAAATCCGAGAATTCTCGTTTTGTGGAAAAAAAAAAAAAAGAAAAGAAAAACCAGAAAAACAGAAAAAAAAAAGACCCCAAAAGTTCACTTTAGGTTTTTTCGGAAAAAAAAAAAAAAACAATTCCAGAATCCGAAAATCCGAAAATCCGAGAATTCTCGTTTTGTGGAAAAAAAGGAAAAAAAAAAAAACCAGAAAACCAGAAAACCAGAAAAAAAAAAAAAAAAAAAATCCCGAGAATCCGAAAATCAGAAAATCCGAGAATTTTCGTTTTGTGGAAAAAAAAAAAAAAAAAAAACCCCAAAAGTTCAGTTTAGGTTTTTTCGGAAAAAAAAAAAAAAAAAATTCGAGAATCCGAAGATCCGAAAATCCGAGAATTCTCGTTTTGTGGAAAAAAAAAAAAAAAAAAAAAAAAAAACCCCAAATGTTGAGTTTAGGTTTTTTCGTAAAAAAAAAAAAAAAAGTTCGAGAATCCGAAAATCCGAACATCCGAGAATTCTCGTTTTGTGGAAAAAAAAAAAAATAAAAACCAGAAAACCAGAAAACCAGAAGGAGAAAAAAAAAAAAAATCCGAGAAGCCGAAAATCAGAAAATCCGAGAATTCCTGTTTTGTGGAAAAAAAAAAAAAGAAAAAAATTCGAGAATCCGAAAATTCAAAAATCCGAGAATTGTCGTTTTGTGGAAAAAAAAAAAAAAAAAAAAATCCAGAGAATCCGAAAATCAGAAAATCCAAGAATTTTCGTTTTGTGGAAAAAAAAAAAAAAAAAAAAAACCCCAAAACTTCAGTTTAGGTTTTTTCGGAAAAAAAAAAAAAAAAATTAGAGAATTCGAAGATCCGAAAATCCGAGAATTCTCGTTTTGTGCAAAAAAAAAAAAAAAAAAAAAAAAAACCCCAAAAGTTCAGTTTAGGTTTTTTCGGAAAAAAAAAAAAAAAATTCGAGAATCCGAAAATCCGAAAATCCGACAATTCTCGTTTTGTGGAAAAAAAAAAATAAAAAAAAAACCAGAAAAAAAAAAAAATCCGGAGAATCCGAAAATCAGAAAATCCGAGAATTTTCGTTTTGTGGAAAAAAAAAAAAAAAAAAAAACCCAAAAGTTCAGTTTAGGTTTTTTCGGAAAAAAAAAAAAAAATTCCGAGAATCCGAAAATCCGAAAATCCGAGAATTCTCGTTTTGTGGAAAAAAAAAAAAAAAAAAAAGGACCAGAAAACCAGAAAACCAGAATACCAGAAAACAAGAAAAAAAAAAAAAAAAATCCCGAGAATCCAAAAATCAGAAAATCCGAGAATTCTCGTTTTGTGGAAAAAAAAAAAAAAGAAAAGAAAAACCAGAAAAACAGAAAAAAAAAAGACCCCAAAAGTTCACTTTAGGTTTTTTCGGAAAAAAAAAAAAAAACAATTCCAGAATCCGAAAATCCGAAAATCCGAGAATTCTCGTTTTGTGGAAAAAAAGGAAAAAAAAAAAACCAGAAAACCAGAAAACCAGAAAAAAAAAAAAAAAAAAAATCCCGAGAATCCGAAAATCAGAAAATCCGAGAATTTTCGTTTTGTGGAAAAAAAAAAAAAAAAAAAAAACCCCAAAAGTTCAGTTTAGGTTTTTTCGGAAAAAAAAAAAAAAAAAATTCGAGAATCCGAAGATCCGAAAATCCGAGAATTCTCGTTTTGTGGAAAAAAAAAAAAAAAAAAAAAAAAAAACCCCAAATGTTGAGTTTAGGTTTTTTCGTAAAAAAAAAAAAAAAGTTCGAGAATCCGAAAATCCGAACATCCGAGAATTCTCGTTTTGTGGAAAAAAAAAAAAATAAAAACCAGAAAACCAGAAAACCAGAAGGAGAAAAAAAAAAAATCCGAGAAGCCGAAAATCAGAAAATCCGAGAATTCCTGTTTTGTGGAAAAAAAAAAAAAGAAAAAAATTCGAGAATCCGAAAATCCAAAAATCCGAGAATTGTCGTTTTGTGGAAAAAAAAAAAAAAAAAAAAATCCAGAGAATCCGAAAATCAGAAAATCCAAGAATTTTCGTTTTGTGGAAAAAAAAAAAAAAAAAAACCCCAAAACTTCAGTTTAGGTTTTTTCGGAAAAAAAAAAAAAAAAATTAGAGAATTCGAAGATCCGAAAATCCGAGAATTCTCGTTTTGTGCAAAAAAAAAAAAAAAAAAAAAAAAACCCCAAAAGTTCAGTTTAGGTTTTTTCGGAAAAAAAAAAAAAAAAAATTCGAGAATCCGAAAATCCGAAAATCCGACAATTCTCGTTTTGTGGAAAAAAAAAAATAAAAAAAAAACCAGAAAAAAAAAAAAATCCGGAGAATCCGAAAATCAGAAAATCCGAGAATTTTCGTTTTGTGGAAAAAAAAAAAAAAAAAAAAACCCAAAAGTTCAGTTTAGGTTTTTTCGGGAAAAAAAAAAAATTCCGAGAATCCGAAAATCCGAAAATCCGAGAATTCTCGTTTTGTGGAAAAAAAAAAAAAAAAAAAAAAGGACCAGAAAACCAGAAAAACCAGAAAACCAGAAAAAAAAAAAAAAAAAAAAAACCCCGAGAATCCGAAAATCAGAAAATCCCAGAATTCTCGTTTTGTGGAAAAAAAAAAAAAAGAAAAGAAAAACCAGAAAAACAGAAAAAAAAAAGACCCCAAAAGTTCAGTTTAGATTTTTTCGGAAAAAAAAAAAAAAAAAAAAATTCGAGAATCCGAAAATCCGAAAATCCGAGAATTCTCGTTTTGTGGAAAAAAAAAAAAAACAAAAAAAGGACCAGAAAACCAGAAAAACCAGAAAACCAGAAAAAAAAAAAAAAAAAAAAACCCCGAGAATCCGAAAATCAGAAAATCCCAGAATTCTCGTTTTGTGGAAAAAAAAAAAAAAAAAAAAAAAAACCCCAAAAGTTCAGTTTAGGTTCGGAAAAAAAAAAAAAAAAAAACATTCGAGAATCCGAAAATCCGAAAATCCGAGAATTCTCGTTTTGTGGAAAAAAGAAAAAAAAAAAAAACCAGAAAACCAGAAAACCAGAAAAAAAAAAAAAAAAAATCCCGAGAATCCGAAAATCAGAAAATCCGAGAATTTTCGTTTTGTGGAAAAAAAAAAAAAAAAAAAAAAAGAAAAAAAATTCAGTTTAGGTTTTTTCGGAAAAAAAAAAAAAAAATTCGAGAATCCGAAGATCCCAAAATCCGAGAATTCTCAGTTTGTGGAAAAAAAAAACAAAAAAAAAAAAAAAACCCCAAATGTTGAGTTTAGGTTTTTTCGGAAAAAAAAAAAAAAAAAAGAGAATCCGAAAATCCGAAAATCCGAGAATTCTCGTTTTGTGGAAAAAAAAAAAAACAAAAAAAGGACCAGAAAACCAGAAAACCAGAAAACCAGAAAAAAAAAAAAAAAAAAAAAAACCCCGAGAATCCGAAAATCAGAAAATCCCAGAATTCTCGTTTTGTGGAAAAAAAAAAAAAAAAAAAAAAAAAAACCCCAAAGGTTCAGTTTAGGTTCGGAAAAAAAAAAAAAAAAAAACATTCGAGAATCCGAAAATCCGAAAATCCGAGAATTCTCGTTTTGTGGAAAGAAAAAAAAAAAAAAAAACCAGAAAACCAGAAAACCAGAAAAAAATAAAAAAAAAAAAAATCCCGAGAATCCGAAAATCAGAAAATCCGAGAATTTTCGTTTTGTGGAAAAAAAAAAAAAAAAAAAAAAACCCCAAAAGTTCAGTTTAGGTTTTTTCGGAAAAAAAAAAACAAAAATTCCGAGAATACGAAAATCCGAAAATCCGAGAATTCTCGTTTTGTGGAAAAAAAAAAAAAAAAAAAAGGACCAGAAAACCAGAAAACCAGAAAACCAGAAAACCAGAAAAAAAAAAAAAAAAAAATCCCGAGAATCCGAAAATCAGAAAATCCGAGAATTCTCGTTTTGTGGAAAAAAAAAAAAAAAGAAAAGAAAAACCAGAAAAACAGAAAAAAAAAAAGACCCCAAAAGATCAGTTTAGGTTTTTTCGGAAAAAAAAAAAAAAAAAAAAAAATTTCCGAGAATCCGAAAATCCCAAAATCCGAGAAGTCTCGTTTTGTGGAAAAAAAGGAAAAAAAAAAAAAAAAACCCCCAAAAGTTCAGTTTAGGTTCGGAAAAAAAAAAACAAAAAAAAATTCCGAGAATCCGAAAATCCGAAAATCCGAGAATTCTCGTTTTGTGGAAAGAAAAAAAAAAAAAAAAACCAGAAAACCAGAAAACCAGAAAAAAATAAAAAAAAAAAAAATCCCGAGAATCCGAAAATCAGAAAATCCGAGAATTTTCGTTTTGTGGAAAAAAAAAAAAAAAAAAAAAAACCCCAAAAGTTCAGTTTAGGTTTTTTCGGAAAAAAAAAAACAAAAATTCCGAGAATACGAAAATCCGAAAATCCGAGAATTCTCGTTTTGTGGAAAAAAAAAAAAAAAAAAAAGGACCAGAAAACCAGAAAACCAGAAAACCAGAAAACCAGAAAAAAAAAAAAAAAAAAATCCCGAGAATCCGAAAATCAGAAAATCCGAGAATTCTCGTTTTGTGGAAAAAAAAAAAAAAAGAAAAGAAAAACCAGAAAAACAGAAAAAAAAAAAGACCCCAAAAGTTCAGTTTACGTTTTTTCGGAAAAAAAAAAAAAAAAAAAAAAAATTCCGAGAATCCGAAAATCCCAAAATCCGAGAAGTCTCGTTTTGTGGAAAAAAAGGAAAAAAAAAAAAAAAAAACCCCAAAAGTTCAGTTTAGGTTCGGAAAAAAAAAAACAAAAAAAAATTCCGAGAATCCGAAAATCCGAAAATCCGAGAATTCTCGTTTTGTGGAAAAAAAAAAAAAAAAAAAACCAGAAAACCAGAAAACCAGAAAAAAAAAAAAAAAAAAATCCCGAGAATCCGAAAATCAGAAAATCCGAGAATTTTCGTTTTGTGGAAAAAAAAAAAAAAAAAAAAAAAAAACCCCAAAAGTTCAGTTTAGGTTTTTTCGGGAAAAAAAAAAAAAAATTCGAGAATCCGAAAATCCGAACATCCGAGAATTCTCGTTTTGTGGAAAAAAAAAAAAAAAAAAACCAGAAAACCAGAAAACCAGAAGAAGAAAAAAAAAAAATCGGAGAAGCCGAAAATCAGAAAATCCGAGAATTCCCGTTTAATGGAAAAAAAAAAAAAAAAAAAAACCAGAAAACCAAAAACCAGAAAAAAGAAAAAAAAAAAAAAATCCGAGAAGCCGAAAATCCGAAAATCCAAGAATTCTCGTTTTGTGGAAAAAAAAAAAAAAAAAAAAAACCCCAAAACTTCAGTTTAGGCTTTTTCGGGAAAAAAAAAATTTCGAGAATTCGAAGATCCGAAAATCCGAGAATTCTCGTTTTGTGGAAAAAAAAAAAAAAAAAAAAAAAAACCCCAAAAGTTCAGTTGAGGTTTTTTCGGAAAAAAAAAAAAAAAAAATTCGAGAATCCGAAAATCCGAAAATCCGAGAATTCTCGTTTTGTGGAAAAAAAAAAATAAAAAAAAAAAACCAGAAAACCAGAAAACCAGAAAAAAAAAAAAAAAAATCCCGAGAATCCGAAAATCAGAAAATCCGAGAATTTTCGTTTTGTGGAAAAAAAAAAAAAAAAAAAAAAAAAACCCCCAAAAGTTCAGTTTAGGTTTTTTCGGGAAAAAAAAAAAAAAATTCGAGAATCCGAAAATCAGAAAATCCGAGAATTCTCGTTTTGTGACAAAAAAAAAAAAAAAAAAAAACCCCCAAAAGTTCAGTTTAGGTTCGGAAAAAAAAAAAAAAAATTCGAGAATCCGAAAATCCGAAAATCCGAGAATTCTCGTTTTGTGGAAAAAAAAAAAAAAAAAAAAACCAGAAAGACAAAAAAACCAGAAAAAAAAAAAAAAAATCCCGAGAACCCGAAAATCAGAAAATCCGAGAATTTTCGTTTTGTGGAAAAAAAAAAAAAGAAAGAAAAAAACCCAAAAGTTCAGTTTAGGTTTTTTCGGAAAAAAAAAAAAAAATTCGAGAATCCGAAAATCAGAAAATCCGAGAATTCTCGTTTTGTGACAAAAAAAAAAAAAAAAAAAAAACCCCCAAAAGTTCAGTTTAGGTTCGGAAAAAAAAAAAAAAAAAATTCGAGAATCCGAAAATCCGAAAATCCGAGAATTCTCGTTTTGTGGAAAAAAAAAAAAAAAAAAAAACCAGAAAGACAAAAAAACCAGAAAAAAAAAAAAAAATCCCGAGAACCCGAAAATCAGAAAATCCGAGAATTTTCGTTTTGTGGAAAAAAAAAAAAAGAAAGAAAAAAACCCAAAAGTTCAGTTTAGGTTTTTTCGGAAAAAAAAAAAAGAAAAAAAAAAACCCCAAAAGTTCAGTTGAGGTTTTTTCGGAAAAAAAAAAAAAAAAATTCGAGAATCCGAAAATCCGAAAATCCGAGAATTCTCGTTTTGTGGAAAAAAAAAAATAAAAAAAAAAAACCAGAAAACCAGAAAACCAGAAAAAAAAAAAAAAAATCCCGAGAATCCGAAAATCAAAAAATCCGAGAATTTTCGTTTTGTGGAAAAAAAAAAAAAAAAAAAAAAAAACCCCAAAAGTTCAGCTTAGGTTTTTTCGGGAAAAAAAAAAAAAATTCCGAGAATCCGAAAATCCGAAAATCCGAGAATTCTCGTTTTGTGGAAAAAAAAAAAAAAAAAAAAAGGACCAGAAAACCAGAAAACCAGAAAACCAGAAAAAAAAAAAAAAAAATCCCGAGAATCCGAAAATCAGAAAAACCGAGAATTCTCGTTTTGTGGAAAAAAAAAAAAAAAAGAAAAACCAGAAAAACAGAAAAAAAAAAGACCCCAAATGTTCAGTTTAGGTTTTTTCGGAAAAAAAAAAAAAAAATTCGAGAATCCGAAAATCCGAAAATCCGAGAATTTTCGTTTTGTGGAAAAAAAAAAAAAGAAAAAAAAAAACCCAAAAGTTCAGTTTAGGTTTTTTCGGAAAAAAAAAAAAAAAAAAAAATTCGAGAATCCGAAGGTCCGAAAATCCGAGAATTCTCGTTTTGTGGAAAAAAAAAAAAAAAAAAAGAAAAACCCCAAATGTTGAGTTTAGGTTTTTTCGGAAAAAAAAAAAAATTCTAGAATCCGAAAATCCGAACATCCGAGAATTCTCGTTTTGTGGAAAAAAAAAAAGAAAAAAAAAACCAGAAAACCAGAAAACCAGAAGAAGAAAAAAAAAAAAAATCCGAGAAGCCGAAAATCAGAAAATCCGAGAATTCCCGTTTTGTGGAAAAAAAAAAAAAAAAAAAAAACCAGAAAACCAAAAACCAGAAAAAAGAAAAAAAAAAAAAATCCGAGAAGCCGAAAATCCGAAAATCCAAGAATTCTCGTTTTGTGGGAGAAAAAAAAAAAAAAAAAACCAGAAAACCAGAAACCAGAAAACCAGAAAAAAAAAAAAAAAATTCCGAGAATCGGAAAATCAGAAAATCCGAGAATTCTCGTTTTGTGGAAAAAAAAAAAAAAAAAAAAAAAACCCCAAAAGTTCAGTTTAGGTTTTTCCGAAAAAAAAAAAAAAAAAAGTTCTAGAATCCGAAAATCCGAAAATCCGAGAATTCTCGTTTTGTGGAAAAAAAAAAAAAAAAAACCAGAAAACCAGAAAACCAGAAAACCAGAAAAAAAAAAAAAATCCCGAGAATCCGAAAATCAGAAAATCCGAGAATTCTCGTTTTGTGGAAAAAAAAAAAAAAAAAAAAGAAAAACCAGAAAAACAGGAAAAAAAAAGACCCCAAAAGTTCAGTTTAGGTTTTTTCGGAAAAAAAAAAAAAACAAAATTCTGAGAATCCGAAAATCCGAAAATCCGAGAAGTCTCGTTTTGTGGAAAAAAAAAAAAAAAAAAACCCCAAAATTCAGTTTAGGTTTTTTCGGAAAAAAAAAAAAAGAAAAAAAAAATTCGAGAATCAGAAAATCCGAAAATCCGAGAATTCCCGTTTTGTGGAAAAAAAAAAAAAAAAAAGAAAAAACCAGAAAACCAGAAAACCAGAAAAAATAAAAAATAAAAAAAATCCCGAGAATCCGAAAATCAGAAAATCCGAGAATTTTCGTTTTGTGGAAAAAAAAAAAAAAAAAAAACCCCAAAAGTTCAGTTTAGGTTTTTTCGGAAAAAAAAAAAAAAAATTCCGAGAATCCGAAAATCCGAAAATCCGAGAATTCTCGTTTTGTGGAAAAAAAAAAAAAAAAAAAAGGACCAGAAAACCAGAAAACCAGAAAACCAGAAAACCAGAAAAAAAAATAAAAAAAATCCCGAGAATCCGAAAATCAGAAAATCCGAGAATTCTCGTTTTGTGGAAAAAAAAAAAAAAAGAAAAGAAAAACCAGAAAAACAGAAAAAAAAAGGACCCCAAAAGTTCAGTTTAGGTTTTTTCGGAAAAAAAAAAAAAAAAGAAAATTCCGAGAATCCGAAAATCCCAAAATCCGAGAAGTCTCGTTTTGTGGAAAAAAAGGAAAAAAAAAAAAAAACCCCCAAAAGTTCAGTTTAGGTTCGGAAAAAAAAAAACAAAAAAAAATTCCGAGAATCCGAAAATCCGAAAATCCGAGAATTCTCGTTTTGTGGAAAAAAAAAAAAAAAAACCAGAAAAACAGAAAACCAGAAAAAAAAAAAAAAAGAATCCCGAGAATCCGAAAATCAGAAAATCCGAGAATTTTCGTTTTGTGGAAAAAAAAAAAAAAAAAAAAAACCCCAAAAGTTCAGTTTAGGTTTTTTCAGAAAAAAAAAAAAATTCGAGAAGTTCAGTTTAGGTTTTTTCGGAAAAAAAAAAAAAAAAAAAAAATTCGAGAATCCGAAGATCCGAAAATCCGAGAATTCTCGTTTTGTGGGGAAAAAAAAAAAAAAAAAAAACCCCAAATGTTGAGTTTAGGTTTTTTCGGAAAAAAAGAAAAAAAAAATTCGAGAATCCGAAAATCCGAACATCCGAGAATTCTCGTTTTGTGGGAAAAAAAAAAAAAAAAAAAACCCCAAATGTTGAGTTTAGGTTTTTTCGGAAAAAAAGAAAAAAAAAATTCGAGAATCCGAAAATCCGAACATCCGAGAATTCTCGTTTTGTGGAAAAAAAAAAAAAAAAAAAAAACCAGAAAACCAGAAAACCAGAAGAAGAAAAAAAAAAATCCGAGAAGCCGAAAATCAGAAAATCCGAGAATTCCCGTTTTGTGGAAAAAAAAAAAAAAAAAAAACCAGAAAACCAAAAACCAGAAAAAAGAAAAAAAAAAAAAAATTCCGAGAAGCCGAAAATCCGAAAATCCAAGAATTCTCGTTTTGTGGAAAAAAAAAAAAAACAAAAAAACCAGAAAACCAGAAAGCAGAAAACCAGAAAAAAAAAAAAAAAAATTCCGAGAATCCGAAAATCAGAAAATCCGAGAATTCTCGTTTTGTGGAAAAAAAAAAAAAAAAAAAAAAACCCCAAAAGTTCAGTTTAGATTTTTTCGGAAAAAAAAAAAGGAAAAAAATTCTAGAATCCGAAAATCCGAACATCCGAGAATTCTCGTTTTGTGGAAAAAAAAAAAAAAAAAACCAGAAAACCAGAAAACCAGAAAACCAGAAAAAAAAAAAAAAAAAAATCCCGAGAATCCGAAAATCAGAAAATTCGAGAATTCTCGTTTTGTGGAAAAAAAAAAGAAAAAAAAAAAAAACCCCAACAGTTCAGTTTAGGTTCGGAAAAAAAAAAAAAAATTCGAGAATCCGAAAATCCGAAAATCCGAGAATTCTCGTTTTGTGGAAAAAAAAAAAAAAAAAAAAAACCAGAAAACCAGAAAACCAGAAAAAAAAAAAAAAATCCCGAGAATCCGAAAATCAGAAAATCCGAGAATTTTCGTTTTGTGGAAAAAAAAAAAAAAAAAAAAAAAAAACCCCAAAAGTTCAGTTTAGGTTTTTTCGGAAAAACAAAAAAAAAATAAAAATTCGAGAATCCGAAGGTCCGAAAATCCGAGAATTCTCGTTTTGTGGAAAAAAAAAAAAAAAAAAAAAAAACCCCAAATGTTGAGTTTAGGTTTTTTCGGAAAAAAAAAAAAAATTCGAGAATCCGAAAATCCGAACATCCGAGAATTCTCGTTTTGTGGAAAAAAAAAAAGAAAAAAAAAACCAGAAAACCAGAAAACCAGAAGAAGAAAAAAAAAAAAAAATCCGAGAAGCCGAAAATCAGAAAATCCGAGAATTCCCGTTTTGTGGAAAAAAAAAAAAAAAAACCAGAAAACCAAAAACCAGAAAAAAGAAAAAAAAAAAAAACCGAGAAGCCGAAAATCCGAAAATCCAAGAATTCTCGTTTTGTGGGAAAAAAAAAAAAAAAAAAACCAGAAAACCAGAAACCAGAAAACCAGAAAAAAAAAAAAAAAAAAATTCCGAGAATCCGAAAATCAGAAAATCCGAGAATTCTCGTTTTGTGAAAAAAAAAAAAAAAAAAAAAAATCCCCAAAAGTTCAGTTTAGTTTTTTTCGGAAAAAAAAAAAAAAAAAATTCTAGAATCGGAAAATCCGAAAATCCGAGAATTCTCGTTTTGTGGAAAAAAAAAGAAAAAAAAAAAACCAGAAAACCAGAAAACCAGAAAACCAGAAAAAAAAAAAAAAATCCCGAGAATCCGAAAATCAGAAAATCCGAGAATTTTCGTTTTGTGGAAAAAAAAAAAAAAAAAAAAAAAAACCCCAAAAGTTCAGTTTAGGTTTTTTCGGAAAAACAAAAAAAAAATAAAAATTCGAGAATCCGAAGGTCCGAAAATCCGAGAATTCTCGTTTTGTGGAAAAAAAAAAAAAAAAAAAAAAAACCCCAAATGTTGAGTTTAGGTTTTTTCGGAAAAAAAAAAAAAATTCGAGAATCCGAAAATCCGAACATCCGAGAATTCTCGTTTTGTGGAAAAAAAAAAAGAAAAAAAAAACCAGAAAACCAGAAAACCAGAAGAAGAAAAAAAAAAAAAAATCCGAGAAGCCGAAAATCAGAAAATCCGAGAATTCCCGTTTTGTGGAAAAAAAAAAAAAAAAAACCAGAAAACCAAAAACCAGAAAAAAGAAAAAAAAAAAATCCGAGAAGCCGAAAATCCGAAAATCCAAGAATTCTCGTTTTGTGGGAAAAAAAAAAAAAAAAAAACCAGAAAACCAGAAACCAGAAAACCAGAAAAAAAAAAAAAAAAATTCCGAGAATCCGAAAATCAGAAAATCCGAGAATTCTCGTTTTGTGAAAAAAAAAAAAAAAAAAAAAAATCCCCAAAAGTTCAGTTTAGTTTTTTTCGGAAAAAAAAAAAAAAAAAATTCTAGAATCGGAAAATCCGAAAATCCGAGAATTCTCGTTTTGTGGAAAAAAAAAGAAAAAAAAAAACCAGAAAACCAGAAAACCAGAAAACCAGAAAAAAAAAAAAAATCCCGAGAATCCGAAAATCAGAAAATCCGAGAATTCTCGTTTTGTGGAAAAAAAAAAAAAAAAGAAAGAAAAACCAGAAAAACAGGAAAAAAAAAGACCCCAAAAGTTCAGTTTAGGTTTTTTCGGAAAAAAAAAAAACAAAATTCTGAGAATCCGAAAATCCGAAAATCCGAGAAGTCTCGTTTTGTGGAAAAAAAAAAAAAAAAAAAACCCCAAAAGTTCAGTTTAGGTTTTTTCGGCAAAAAAAAAAAAGAAAAAAAAAATTCGAGAATCCGAAAATCCGAAAATCCGAGAATTCCCGTTTTGTGGAAAAAAAAAAAAAAAAAAAAAACCAGAAAACCAAAAACCAGAAAAAAGAAAAAAAAAAAAATCCGAGAAGCCGAAAATCCGAAAATCCAAGAATTCTCGTTTTGTGGAAAAAAAAAAAAAACAAAAAAACCAGAAAACCAGAAAGCAGAAAACGAGAAAAAAACAAAAAAAAAATTCCGAGAATCCGAAAATCAGAAAATCCAAGAATTCTCGTTTTGTGGAAAAAAAAAAAAAAAAAAAAAAAAACCCCAAAAGTTCAGTTTAGGTTTTTTCGGAAAAAAAAAAAAAAAAATTCTAGAATCCGAAAATCCGAAAATCCGAGAATTCTCGTTTTGTGGAAAAAAAAAAAAAAACCAGAAAACCAGAAAACCAGAAAACCAGAAAAAAAAAAAAAAAAAATCCCGAGAATCCGAAAATCAGAAAATCCGAGAATTCTCGTTTTGAGGAAAAAAAAAAAAAAAAGAAAAACCAGAAAAACAGGAAAAAAAAAGACCCCAAAAGTTCAGTTTAGGTTTTTTCGGAAAAAAAAAAAAAAAAATTCGAGAATCCGAAAGTCCGAAAATCCGAGAATTCTCGTTTTGTGGAAAAAAAAAAAAAAAAAAAGAAAAAACCAGAAAACCAGAAAACCAGAAAAAAAAAAAAAAAAT
>OZ038389.1:27652926-27660426 GCA_964036045.1 Eutreptiella sp. 'Long Island Sound 2002'
AAATTCCGAGAATCCGAAAATCCGAAAATCCGAGAATTCTCGTTTTGTGGAAAAACAAAAAAAAAAAAAAAAAAAAGACCCGAAAAGTTCAGTTTAGGTTTTTTCGGGAAAAAAAAAAAAAAAAAAATCCGAGAATCCGAAAATCCGGAATTCCGAGAATTGTCGTTTTGTGGAAAAAAAAAAAAAAAAACCAGAAAACCAGAAAGCAGAAAACCAGAAAAAAAAAAAAAAATTCGGAGGAGCCGAAAATCAGAAAAACCGAGAATTCTCGTTCTGTGGAAAAAAAAAAAAAAAAAAAAAACCCGGAAAGTTCAGTCTAGGTTTTTTCGGAAAAAAAAAAAAAAAATTCTAGAATCCGAAAATCCGAAAATCCGAGAATTCTCGTTTTGTGGAAAAAAAGAAAAAAAAAAAAAACCAGAAAACCAGAAAACCAGAAAACCGGAAAAAAAAAAAAAAAATCCCGAGAATCCGAAAATCAGAAAATCCGAGAATTCTCGTTTTGTGGAAAAAAAAAACAAGAAAAGAAAAACCAGAAAAACAGGAAAAAAAAAGACCCCAAAAGTTCAGTTTAGGTTTTTTCGGAAAAAAAAAAAAAACAAAATTCTGAGAATCCGAAAATCCGAAAATCCGGGAATTCTCGTTTTGTGGAAAAAAAAAAAAAAAAAAGAAAAAACCAGAAAACCAGAAAACCAGAAAAAATAAAAAAAAAAAGAAAATCCCGAGAATCCGAAAATCAGAAAATCCGAGAATTTTCGTTTTGTGGAAAAAAAAAAAAAAAAAAAAAAAAACCCCAAAAGTTCAGTTTAGGTTTTTTCGGAAAAAAAAAAAAAAAAAATTCCGAGAATCCGAAAATCCGAAAATCCGAGAATTCTCGTTTTGTGGAAAAAAAAAAAAAAAAAAAAGGACCAGAAAACCAGAAAACCAGAAAACCAGAAAACCACAAAAAAAAAAAAAAAAAAATCCCGAGAATCCGAAAATCAGAAAATCCGAGAATTCTCGTTTTGTGGAAAAAAAAAAAAAAAAAGAAAAACCAGAAAAACAGAAAAAAAAAGGACCCCAAAAGTTCAGTTTAGGTTTTTTCGGAAAAAAAAAAAAAAAAATTCCGAGAATCCGAAAATTCAAAAATCCGAGAATTCTCGTTTTGTGGAGAAAAAGAAAAAAAAAAAAAAAACCCCAAAAGTTCAGTTTAGGTTCGGAAAAAAAAAAACAAAAAAAAATTCCGAGAATCCGAAAATCCGAAAATCCGAGAATTCTCGTTTTGTGGAAAGAAAAAAAAAAAAAAAAAAAC
This sequence comes from Eutreptiella sp. 'Long Island Sound 2002', assembly GCA_964036045.1. Lineage (NCBI taxonomy): Eukaryota > Euglenozoa > Euglenophyceae > Eutreptiales > Eutreptiaceae > Eutreptiella > Eutreptiella sp. 'Long Island Sound 2002'. Next base: position 27,654,215 of record OZ038389.1, read on the forward strand.
CAGAAAACCAGAAAACCAGAAGAAGAAAAAAAAAAAATCCCGAGAATCCGAAAATCAGAAAATCCGAGAATTTCCATTTTGTGGAAAAAAAAAAAAAAAACAAAAAACAAAAAACCCCAAAAGTTCAGCTTAGGTTTTTTCGGAAAAAAAAAAAAAAAAATTCAAGAAGTTCAGTTTAGGTTTTTTCGGAAAAAAAAAAAAAAAACAAAATTCGAGAATCCGAAGATCCGAAAATCCGAGAATTCTCGTTTTGTGGAAAAAAAAAAAAAAAAAAAAAAACCCCAAATGTTGAGTTTCGGTTTTTTCGGAAAAAAAAAAAAAATTCGAGAATCCGAAAATCCGAACATCCGAGAATTTTCGTTTTGTGGAAAGAAAAAAAAAAAAAAAACCAGAAAACCAGAAAACCAGAAGAAGAAAAAAAAAAAAAAAATCCAAGAAGCCGAAAATCAGAAAAGACGAGAATTCCCGTTTTGTGGAAAAAAAAAAAAAAAAAAAACCAGAAAACCAAAAACCAGAAAAAAGAAAAAAAAAAAAAATCCGAGAAGCCGAAAATCCGAAAATCCAAGAATTCTCGTTTTGTGGAAAAAAAAAAAAAAAAAAAAAACCAGAAAACCAGAAACCAGAAAACCAGAAAAAAAAAAAACAAAATTCCGAGAATCCGAAAATCAGAAAATCCGAGAATTCTCGTTTTGTGGAAAAAAAAAAAAAAAAAAAAAAGGAAAACCCCAAAAGTTCAGTTTAGGTTTTTTCGGAAAAAAAAAAAAAAAAATTCGAGAATCCGAAAATCCGAAAATCCGAGAATTCTCGTTTTGTGGAAAAAAAAAAAAAAAAAACCAGAAAACCAGAAAACAAGAAAACCAGAAAAAAAAAAAAAAAAAAAATCCCGAGAATCCGAAAATCAGAAAATCCGAGAATTCTCGTTTTGTGGAGGAAAAAAAAAAAAAAAAAAAAAAGAACCCCAGAAGTTCAGTTTAGGTTTTTTCGGAAAAAAAAAAAAAAAAATTCCGAGAATCCGAAAATCAGAAAATCCGAGAATTGTCGTTTTGTGGAAAAAAAAAAAAAAAAAAAAAAAAAAACCCCAAAAGTTCAGTTTAGGTTTTTTCGGAAAAAAAAAAAAAAAAAATTCCGAGAATCCGAAAATTCAAAAATCCGAGAATTCTCGTTTTGTGGAGAAAAAGAAAAAAAAAAAAAAAACCCCAAAAGTTCAGTTTAGGTTCGGAAAAAAAAAAACAAAAAAAAATTCCGAGAATCCGAAAATCCGAAAATCCGAGAATTCTCGTTTTGTGGAAAGAAAAAAAAAAAAAAAAAACCAGAAAACCAGAAAACCAGAAGAAGAAAAAAAAAAAATCCCGAGAATCCGAAAATCAGAAAATCCGAGAATTTCCATTTTGTGGAAAAAAAAAAAAAAAAACAAAAAACAAAAAACCCCAAAAGTTCAGCTTAGGTTTTTTCGGAAAAAAAAAAAAAAAAATTCAAGAAGTTCAGTTTAGGTTTTTTCGGAAAAAAAAAAAAAAAACAAAATTCGAGAATCCGAAGATCCGAAAATCCGAGAATTCTCGTTTTGTGGAAAAAAAAAAAAAAAAAAAAAAAACCCCAAATGTTGAGTTTCGGTTTTTTCGGAAAAAAAAAAAAAAATTCGAGAATCCGAAAATCCGAACATCCGAGAATTTTCGTTTTGTGGAAAGAAAAAAAAAAAAAAAACCAGAAAACCAGAAAACCAGAAGAAGAAAAAAAAAAAAAAAATCCAAGAAGCCGAAAATCAGAAAAGACGAGAATTCCCGTTTTGTGGAAAAAAAAAAAAAAAAAAAACCAGAAAACCAAAAACCAGAAAAAAGAAAAAAAAAAAAAATCCGAGAAGCCGAAAATCCGAAAATCCAAGAATTCTCGTTTTGTGGAAAAAAAAAAAAAAAAAAAAAAAAACCAGAAAACCAGAAACCAGAAAACCAGAAAAAAAAAAAACAAAATTCCGAGAATCCGAAAATCAGAAAATCCGAGAATTCTCGTTTTGTGGAAAAAAAAAAAAAAAAAAAAAAGGAAAACCCCAAAAGTTCAGTTTAGGTTTTTTCGGAAAAAAAAAAAAAAAAATTCGAGAATCCGAAAATCCGAAAATCCGAGAATTCTCGTTTTGTGGAAAAAAAAAAAAAAAAAACCAGAAAACCAGAAAACAAGAAAACCAGAAAAAAAAAAAAAAAAAAAAATCCCGAGAATCCGAAAATCAGAAAATCCGAGAATTCTCGTTTTGTGGAGGAAAAAAAAAAAAAAAAAAAAAAGAACCCCAGAAGTTCAGTTTAGGTTTTTTCGGAAAAAAAAAAAAAAAAATTCCGAGAATCCGAAAATCAGAAAATCCGAGAATTGTCGTTTTGTGGAAAAAAAAAAAAAAAAAAAAAAAAAAACCCCAAAAGTTCAGTTTAGGTTTTTTCGGAAAAAAAAAAAAAATTCCGAGAATCCGAAAATCCGAAAATCCGAGAACCCTCGTTTTGTGGAAAAAAAAAAAAAAAAAAAAGGACCACAAAACCAGAAAACCAGAAAACCAGAAAGCCAGAAAACAAAAAAAAAAAAAAAAAAAATCCCGAGAATCCGAAAATCAGAAAATCCGAGAATTCTCGTTTTGTGGAAAAAAAAAAAAAAAAAGAAAAACCAGAAAAACAGAAAAAAAAAAGACCCCAAAAGTTCAGTTTAGGTTTTTTCGGGAAAAAAAAAAAAAAAGAAAATTCCGAGAATCCGAAAATCCAAAAATCCGAGAATTTTCGTTTTGTGGAAAAAAAAAAAAAAAAAAAAAAAAAACCCCAAAAGTTCAGATTAGGTTTTTTCGGAAAAAAAAGAAAAAAAAAAATTCGAGAATCCGAAAATCCGAAAATCCGAGAATTGTCGTTTTGTGGAAAAAAAAAAAAAAAATTCCGAGAATTCGAAGATCCTAAAATCCGAGAATTCTCGTTTTGTGGAAAAAAAAAAAAAAAAAAATTCGAGAATCCGAGAATCCGAAAATCCGAGAATTCTCGTTTTGTGGAAAAAAAAAAAAAAATTCGAGAATCCGAAAATCCGAAAATCCGAGAATTCTCGTTTTGTCGAAAAAAAAAAAAAAAAATTTCCAAGAATTCGAAGATCCGAAAATCCAAGAATTCTACTTTTGTGGAAAAAAAAAAAAAAAAAAAAAAAAAGACCCCAAAAGTTCAGTTTAGGTTTTTTCGGAAAAAAAAAAAAAAACAAAAAATTCCGAGAATCCGACAATCCGAAAATCCGAGAATTCTCGTATTGTAGGAAAAAAAAAAAAAAAAAAAAAAAAAAGACCCGAAAAGTTCAGTTTAGGTTTTTTCGGAAAAAAAAAAAAAAAAAAATCCGAGAATCCACAAATCCGAAAATCCGAGAATTGTCGTTTTGTGGAAAAAAAAAAAAAAACCAGAAAACCAAAAACCAGAAAACCAGAAAAAAAAAAAAAAAAAATTCGGAGAATCCGAAAATCAGAAAATCCGAGAATTCTCGTTTTGTGGAAAAAAAAAAAAAAAAAAAAAAAAAAGACCCGAAAAGTTCATGTTAGGTTTTTTCGGAAAAAAAAAAAAAAAAAAATTCCGAGAATCCGAAAATCCGAAAATCCGAGAATTCTCGTTTTGTGGAAAAACAAAAAAAAAAAAAAAAAAAGACCCGAAAAGTTCAGTTTAGGTTTTTTCGGAAAAAAAAAAAAAAAAAATCCGAGAATCCGAAAATCCGGAATTCCGAGAATTGTCGTTTTGTGGAAAAAAAAAAAAAAAAAACCAGAAAACCAGAAAGCAGAAAACCAGAAAAAAAAAAAAATTCGGAGAATCCGAAAATCAGAAAAACCGAGAATTCTCGTTCTGTGGAAAAAAAAAAAAAAAAAAAACCCCAAAAGTTCAGTCTAGGTTTTTTCGGAAAAAAAAAAAAAAAAAAATTCTAGAATCCGAAAATCGAAAAAATCCGAGAATTCTCGTTTTGTGGAAAAAAAAAACAAGAAAAGAAAAACCAGAAAAACAGGAAAAAAAAAGACCCCAAAAGTTCAGTTTAGGTTTTTTCGGAAAAAAAAAAAAAACAAAATTCTGAGAATCCGAAAATCAGAAAATCCGAGAATTCTCGTTTTGTGGAAAAAAAAAACAAGAAAAGAAAAACCAGAAAAACAGGAAAAAAAAAGACCCCAAAAGTTCAGTTTAGGTTTTTTCGGAAAAAAAAAAAAAACAAAATTCTGAGAATCCGAAAATCCGAAAATCCGAGAATTCTCGTTTTGTGGAAAAAAAAAAAAAAAAAAGAAAAAACCAGAAAACCAGAAAACCAGAAAAAATAAAAAAAAAAAGAAAATCCCGAGAATCCGAAAATCAGAAAATCCGAGAATTTTCGTTTTGTGGAAAAAAAAAAAAAAAAAAAAAAAAACCCGAAAAGTTCAGTTTAGGTTTTTTCGGAAAAAAAAAAAAAAAAAAATTCCGAGAATCCGAAAATCCGAAAATCCGAGAATTCTCGTTTTGTGGAAAAAAAAAAAAAAAAAAAAAAAGGACCAGAAAACCAGAAAACCAGAAAACCAGAAAACCACAAAAAAAAAAAAAAAAAAAAAATCCCGAGAATCCGAAAATCAGAAAATCCGAGAATTCTCGTTTTGTGGAAAAAAAAAAAAAAAAAGAAAAACCAGAAAAACAGAAAAAAAAAGGACCCCAAAAGTTCAGTTTAGGTTTTTTCGGAAAAAAAAAAAAAAAAAAATTCCGAGAATCCGAAAATCCAAAAATCCGAGAATTCTCGTTTTGTGGAGAAAAAGAAAAAAAAAAAAAAAAACCCCAAAAGTTCAGTTTAGGTTCGGAAAAAAAAAAACAAAAAAAAATTCCGAGAATCCGAAAATCCGAAAATCCGAGAATTCTCGTTTTGTGGAAAGAAAAAAAAAAAAAAAAAAACCAGAAAACCAGAAAACCAGAAGAAGAAAAAAAAAAAATCCCGAGAATCCGAAAATCAGAAAATCCGAGAATTTTCATTTTGTGGAAAAAAAAAAAAAAACAAAAAACAAAAAACCCCAAAAGTTCAGCTTAGGTTTTTTCGGAAAAAAAAAAAAAAAAAATTCAAGAAGTTCAGTTTAGGTTTTTTCGGAAAAAAAAAAAAAAACAAAATTCGAGAATCCGAAGATCCGAAAATCCGAGAATTCTCGTTTTGTGGAAAAAAAAAAAAAAAAAAAAAAAAACCCCAAATGTTGAGTTTCGGTTTTTTCGGAAAAAAAAAAAAAAATTCGAGAATCCGAAAATCCGAACATCCGAGAATTTTCGTTTTGTGGAAAGAAAAAAAAAAAAAAAAACCAGAAAACCAGAAAACCAGAAGAAGAAAAAAAAAAAAAAAATCCAAGAAGCCGAAAATCAGAAAAGACGAGAATTCCCGTTTTGTGGAAAAAAAAAAAAAAAAAAAAACCAGAAGACCAAAAACCAGAAAAAAGAAAAAAAAAAAAAAATCCGAGAAGCCGAAAATCCGAAAATCCAAGAATTCTGGTTTTGTGGAAAAAAAAAAAAAAAAAAAAAAAACCAGAAAACCAGAAACCAGAAAACCAGAAAAAAAAAAAAAAAAATTCCGAGAATCCGAAAATCAGAAAATCCGAGAATTCTCGTTTTGTGGAAAAAAAAAAAAAAAAAAAAAAGGAAAACCCCAAAAGTTCAGTTTAGGTTTTTTCGGAAAAAAAAAAAAAAAAAATTCGAGAATCCGAAAATCCGAAAATCCGAGAATTCTCGTTTTGTGGAAAAAAAAAAAAAAAAAAAACCAGAAAACCAGAAAACAAGAAAACCAGAAAAAAAAAAAAAAAAAAAATCCCGAGAATCCGAAAATCAGAAAATCCGAGAATTCTCGTTTTGTGGAAAAAAAAAAAAAAAAAAAAAAAGAACCCCAGAAGTTCAGTTTAGGTTTTTTCGGAAAAAAAAAAAAAAAAATTCCGAGAATCCGAAAATCAGAAAATCCGAGAATTCTCGTTTTGTGGAAAAAAAAAAAAAAAAAAAAAAAACCCCAAAAGTTCAGTTTAGGTTTTTTCGGAAAAAAAAAAAAAAAATTCCGAGAATCCGAAAATCCGAAAATCCAAGAATTCTCGTTTTGTGGAAAAAAAAAAAAAAAAAAAAGGACCACAAAACCAGAAAACCAGAAAACCAGAAAGCCAGAAAACAAAAAAAAAAAAAAAAAAAATCCCGAGAATCCGAAAATCAGAAAATCCGAGAATTCTCGTTTTGTGGAAAAAAAAAAAAAAAAAAGAA
>OZ038389.1:27670426-27811130 GCA_964036045.1 Eutreptiella sp. 'Long Island Sound 2002'
AAAACCCCAAATGTTGAGTTTCGGTTTTTTCGGAAAAAAAAAAAAAAATTCGAGAATCCGAAAATCCGAACATCCGAGAATTTTCGTTTTGTGGAAAGAAAAAAAAAAAAAAAAACCAGAAAACCAGAAAACCAGAAGAAGAAAAAAAAAAAAAAAATCCAAGAAGCCGAAAATCAGAAAAGACGAGAATTCCCGTTTTGTGGAAAAAAAAAAAAAAAAAAAAACCAGAAAACCAAAAACCAGAAAAAAGAAAAAAAAAAAAAAATCCGAGAAGCCGAAAATCCGAAAATCCAAGAATTCTCGTTTTGTGGAAAAAAAAAAAAAAAAAAAAAAACCAGAAAACCAGAAACCAGAAAACCAGAAAAAAAAAAAAAAAAAATTCCGAGAATCCGAAAATCAGAAAATCCGAGAATTCTCGTTTTGTGGAAAAAAAAAAAAAAAAAAAAAAGGAAAACCCCAAAAGTTCAGTTTAGGTTTTTTCGGAAAAAAAAAAAAAAAAAAATTCGAGAATCCGAAAATCCGAAAATCCGAGAATTCTCGTTTTGTGGAAAAAAAAAAAAAAAAAAACCAGAAAACCAGAAAACAAGAAAACCAGAAAAAAAAAAAAAAAAAAAATCCCGAGAATCCGAAAATCAGAAAATCCGAGAATTCTCGTTTTGTGGAAAAAAAAAAAAAAAAAAAAAAAAGAACCCCAGAAGTTCAGTTTAGGTTTTTTCGGAAAAAAAAAAAAAAAAATTCCGAGTATCCGAAAATCAGAAAATCCGAGAATTCTCGTTTTGTGGAAAAAAAAAAAAAAAAAAAAAACCCCAAAAGTTCAGTTTAGGTTTTTTCGGAAAAAAAAAAAAAAAATTCCGAGAATCCGAAAATCCGAAAATCCAAGAATTCTCGTTTTGTGGAAAAAAAAAAAAAAAAAAGGACCACAAAACCAGAAAACCAGAAAACCAGAAAGCCAGAAAACAAAAAAAAAAAAAAAAAAAATCCCGAGAATCCGAAAATCAGAAAATCCGAGAATTCTCGTTTTGTGGAAAAAAAAAAAAAAAAAAGAAAAACCAGAAAAACAGAAAAAAAAAAGACCCCAAAAGTTCAGTTTAGGTTTTTTCGGGAAAAAAAAAAAAAAGAAAATTCCGAGAATCCGAAAATCCAAAAATCCGAGAATTTTCGTTTTGTGGAAAGAAAAAAAAAAAAAAAAAAAAAAAACCCCAAAAGTTCAGATTAGGTTTTTTCGGAAAAAAAAGAAAAAAAAAAATTCGAGAATCCGAAAATCCGAAAATCCGAGAATTGTCGTTTTGTGGAAAAAAAAAAAAAAAATTCCGAGAATTCTCGTTTTGTGGAAAAAAAAAAAAAAAAATTCGAGAATCCGAGAATCCGAAAATCCGAGAATTCTCGTTTTGTGGAAAAAAAAAAAAAAAATTCGAGAATCCGAAAATCCGGAAATCCGAGAATTCTCGTTTTGTGGAAAAAAAAAAAAAAAAAATTTCCGAGAACTCGAAGATCCGAAAATCCAAGAATTCTACTTTTGTGGAAAAAAAAAAAAAAAAAAAAAAAAGACCCGAAAAGTTCATGTTAGGTTTTTTCGGAAAAAAAAAAAAAAAAAATTCCGAGAATCCGAAAATCCGAAAATCCAAGAATTCTCGTTTTGTGGAAAAACAAAAAAAAAAAAAAAAGAAAAGACCCGAAAAGTTCAGTTTAGGTTTTTTCGGAAAAAAAAAAAAAAAAAAATCCGAGAATCCGAAAATCCAGAATTCCGAGAATTGTCGTTTTGTGGAAAAAAAAAAAAAAAACCAGAAAACCAGAAAGCAGAAAACCAGAAAAAAAAAAAAAATTCGGAGAATCCGAAAATCAGAAAAACCGAGAATTCTCGTTCTGTGGAAAAAAAAAAAAAAAAAAAAAACCCCAAAAGTTCAGTCTAGGTTTTTTCGGAAAAAAAAAAAAAAAAAAAATTCTAGAATCCGAAAATCCGAAAATCCGAGAATTCTCGTTTTGTAGAAAAAAAGAAAAAAAAAAAAACCAGAAAACCAGAAAACCAGAAAACCGGAAAAAAAAAAAAAAATCCCGAGAATCCGAAAATCAGAAAATCCGAGAATTCTCGTTTTGTGGAAAAAAAAAACAAGAAAAGAAAAACCAGAAAAACAGGAAAAAAAAAGACCCCAAAAGTTCAGTTTAGGTTTTTTCGGAAAAAAAAAAAAAACAAAATTCTGAGAATCCGAAAATCCGAAAATCCGAGAATTCTCGTTTTGTGGAAAAAAAAAAAAAAAAAAGAAAAAACCAGAAAACCAGAAAACCAGAAAAAATAAAAAAAAAAAGAAAATCCCGAGAATCCGAAAATCAGAAAATCCGAGAATTTTCGTTTTGTGGAAAAAAAAAAAATGAAAAAAAAAAAACCCCAAAAGTTCAGTTTAGGTTTTTTCGGAAAAAAAAAAAGAAAATTCCGAGAATCCGAAAATCCGAAAATCCGAGAATTCTCGTTTTGTGGAAAAAAAAAAAAAAAAAAGGACCAGAAAACCAGAAAACCAGAAAACCAGAAAACCACAAAAAAAAAAAAAAAAAAAAATCCCGAGAATCCGAAAATCAGAAAATCCGAGAATTCTCGTTTTGTGGAAAAAAAAAAAAAAAAAGAAAAACCAGAAAAACAGAAAAAAAAAGGACCCCAAAAGTTCAGTTTAGGTTTTTTCGGAATAAAAAAAAAAAAAAATTCCGAGAATCCGAAAATCCAAAAATCCGAGAATTCTCGTTTTGTGGAGAAAAAGAAAAAAAAAAAAAAAAAAACCCCAAAAGTTCAGTTTAGGTTCGGAAAAAAAAAAACAAAAAAAAATTCCGAGAATCCGAAAATCCGAAAATCCGAGAATTCTCGTTTTGTGGAAAGAAAAAAAAAAAAAAAAAAACCAGAAAACCAGAAAACCAGAAGAAGAAAAAAAAAAAATCCCGAGAATCAGAAAATCAGAAAATCCGAGAATTTTCATTTTGTGGAAAAAAAAAAAAAAAACAAAAAACAAAAAACCCCAAAAGTTCAGCTTAGGTTTTTTCGGAAAAAAAAAAAAAAAAAATTCAAGAAGTTCAGTTTAGGTTTTTTCGGAAAAAAAAAAAAAAAACAAAATTCGAGAATCCGAAGATCCGAAAATCCGAGAATTCTCGTTTTGTGGAAAAAAAAAAAAAAAAAAAAAAAAAACCCCAAATGTTGAGTTTCGGTTTTTTCGGGAAAAAAAAAAAAAATTCGAGAAGCCGAAAATCCGAACATCCGAGAATTTTCGTTTTGTGGAAAGAAAAAAAAAAAAAAAACCAGAAAACCAGAAAACCAGAAGAAGAAAAAAAAAAAAAAAATCCAAGAAGCCGAAAATCAGAAAAGACGAGAATTCCCGTTTTGTGGAAAAAAAAAAAAAAAAACAACCCAGAAAACCAAAAACCAGAAAAAAGAAAAAAAAAAAAAATCCGAGAAGCCAATAATCCGAAAATCCAAGAATTCTCGTTTTGTGGAAAAAAAAAAAAAAAAAAAAAAAACCAGAAAACCAGAAACCAGAAAACCAGAAAAAAAAAAAAAAAAATTCCGAGAATCCGAAAATCAGAAAATCCGAGAATTCTCGTTTTGTGGAAAAAAAAAAAAAAAAAAAAAGGAAAACCCCAAAAGTTCAGTTTAGGTTTTTTCGGAAAAAGAAAAAAAAAAAATTCGAGAATCCGAAAATCCGAAAATCCGAGAATTCTCGTTTTGTGGAAAAAAAAAAAAAAAAAAACCAGAAAACCAGAAAACAAGAAAACCAGAAAAAAAAAAAAAAAAAAAATCCCGAGAATCCGAAAATCAGAAAATCCGAGAATTCTCGTTTTGTGGAAAAAAAAAAAAAAAAAAAAAAAAGAACCCCAGAAGTTCAGTTTAGGTTTTTTCGGAAAAAAAAAAAAAAATTCCGAGAATCCGAAAATCAGAAAATCCGAGAATTCTCGTTTTGTGGAAAAAAAAAAAAAAAAAAAAAAAAAACCCCAAAAGTTCAGTTTAGGTTTTTTCGGAAAAAAAAAAAAAAATTCCGAGAATCCGAAAATCCGAAAATCCGAGAATTCTCGTTTTGTGGAAAAAAAAAAAAAAAAAAAGGACCACAAAACCAGAAAACCAGAAAACCAGAAAGCCAGAAAACAAAAAAAAAAAAAAAAAAATCCCGAGAATCCGAAAATCAGAAAATCCGAGAATTCTCGTTTTGTGGAAAAAAAAAAAAAAAAAAGAAAAACCAGAAAAACAGAAAAAAAAAAGACCCCAAAAGTTCAGTTTAGGTTTTTTCGGGAAAAAAAAAAAAAAAGAAAATTCCGAGAATCCGAAAATCCAAAAATCCGAGAATTTTCGTTTTGTGGAAAAAAAGAAAAAAAAAAAAAAACCCCAAAAGTTCAGTTTAGGTTTTTTCGGAAAAAAAAAAAAAAAAAATTCCGAGAATCCGAAAATCCAAAAATCCGAGAATTCTCGTTTTGTGGAGAAAAAGAAAAAAAAAAAAAAAAAAACCCCAAAAGTTCAGTTTAGGTTCGGAGAAAAAAAAAAAAAAAATTCGAGAATCCGAAAATCCGAAAATCCGAGAATTCTCGTTTTGTGGAAAAAAAAAAAAAAAAAAAAAAACCAGAAAACCAGAAAACCAGAAAAAAAAAAAAAAAAAAATCCCGAGAATCCGAAAATCAGAAAATCCGAGAATTTTTGTTTTGTGGAAAAAAAAAAAAAAAAAAAAAACAAAAAACCCCAAAAGTTCAGCTTAGGTTTTTTCGGAAAAAAAAAAAAAAAATTCGAGAAGTTCAGTTTAGGTTTTTTCGGAAAAAAAAAAAAAAAAAAAATTCGAGAATCCGAAGATCCGAAAATCCGAGAATTCTCGTTTTGTGGAAAAAAAAAAAAAAAAAAAAAAAACCCCAAATGTTGAGTTTCGGTTTTTTCGGGGAAAAAAAAAAAAAAAATTCGAGAATCCGAAAATCCGAACATCCGAGAATTCTCGTTTTGTGGAAAGAAGAAAAAAAAAAAAAAAACCAGAAAACCAGAAAACCAGAAGAAGAAAAAAAAAAAAAAATCCGAGAAGCCGAAAATCAGAAAATCCGAGAATTCCCGTTTTGTGGAAAAAAAAAAAAAAAAAAAACCAGAAAACCAAAAACCAGAAAAAAGAAAAAAAAAAAAAAATCCGAGAAGCCGAAAATCCGAAAATCCAAGAATTCTCGTTTTGTGGAACAAAAAAAAAAAAAAAAAACCAGAAAACCAGAAACCAGAAAACCAGAAAAAAAAAAAAAAAAATTCCGAGAATCCGAAAATCAGAAAATCCGAGAATTCTCGTTTTGTGGAAAAAAAAAAAAAAAAAAAAAACCCCAAAAGTTCAGTTTAGGTTTTTTCGGAAAAAAAAAAAAAAAAAATTCGAGAATCCGAAAATCCGAAAATCCGAGAATTCTCGTTTTGTGGAAAAAAAAAAAAAAAAAAAACCAGAAAACCACAAAACAAGAAAACCAGAAAAAAAAAAAAAAAAAATCCCGAGAATCCGAAAATCAGAAAATCCGAGAATTCTCGTTTTGTGGAAAAAAAAAAACGAAAGAAAAACCAGAAAAACAGAAAAAAAAAAGGGGGCCCAAAAGTTCAGTTTAGGTTTTTTCGGAAAAAAAAAAAAAAAATTCTGAGAATCCAAAAATCAGAAAATCCGAGAATTTTCGTTTTGTGGAAAAATAAAAAAAAAAAAAAAAACCCCAAAAGTTGAGTTTAGGTTTTTTCGGAAAAAAAAAAAAAAAAATTCGAGAATCCGAAAATCCGAAAATCCGAGGATTCTCGTTTTGTGGAAAAAAATAAAAAAAAAAGATAAAAACCAGAAAACCAGAAAACCAGAAAAAATAAAAAAAAAAAAAAAATCCCGAGAATCCGAAAATCAGAAAATCCGAGAATTTTCGTTTTGTGGAAAAAAAAAAAAAAAAAAAAAAAAGAACCCCAAAAGTTCAGTTTAGGTTTTTTCGGAAAAAAAAAAAAAAAAATTCCGAGAATCCGAAAATCAGAAAATCCGAGAATTCTCGTTTTGTGGAAAAAAAAAAAAAAAAAAAAAAAAAACCCCAAAAGTTCAATTTCGGTTTTTTCGGAAAAAAAAAAAAAAATTCCGAGAATCCGAAAATCCGAAAATCCGAGAATTCGCGTTTTGTGGAAAAAAAAAAAAAAAAAAAGGACCACAAAACCAGAAAACCAGAAAACCAGAAAACCAGAAAACAAAAAAAAAAAAAAAAAAAATCCCGAGAATCCGAAAATCAGAAAATCCGAGAATTCTCGTTTTGTGGAAAAAAAAAAAAAAAAAAAAAGAAAAACCAGAAAAACAGAAAAAAAAAAGACCCCAAAAGTTCAGTTTGAGTTTTTTCGGGAAAAAAAAAAAAAAAAAAAATTCCGAGAATCCGAAAAGCCAAAAATCCGAGAATTTTCGTTTTGTGGAAAAAAAGAAAAAAAAAAAAAAACCCCAAAAGTTCAGTTTAGGTTCGGAAAAAAAAAAACAAAAAAAAAGTTCCGAGAATCCGAAAATCCGACAATCCGAGAATTCTCGTTTTGTGGAAAAAAAAAAAAAAAAAAAAAAAAAAGAAAACCAGAAAACCAGAAAAAAAAAAAAAAAATCCCGAGAATCCGAAGATCAGAAAATCCGAGAATTCGCGTTTTGTGGAAAAAAAAAAAAAAAAAAAAAGGACCACAAAACCAGATAACCAGAAAACCAGAAAACCAGAAAACAAAAAAAAAAAAAAAAATCCCGAGAATCCGAAAATCAGAAAATCCGAGAATTCTCGTTTTGTGGAAAAAAAAAAAAAAAAAAGAAAAACCAGAAAAACAGAAAAAAAAAAGACCCCAAAAGTTCAGTTTAGGTTTTTTCGGGAAAAAAAAAAAAAAAAAATTCCGAGAATCCGAAAATCCAAAAATCCGAGAATTTTCGTTTTGTGGAAAAAAAGAAAAAAAAAAAAAAACCCCAAAAGTTCAGTTTAGGTTTTTTCGGAAAAAAAAAAAAAAAAATTCGAGAATCCGAAAACCCGAAAATCCGAGAATTCTCGTTTTGTGGAAAAAAAAAAAAAAAAAAAAGGACCAGAAAACCAGAAAACCAGAAAAAAAAAAAAAAAAAATCCCGAATCCGAAAATCAGAAAATCCGAGAATCTCATTTTGTGGAAAAAAAAAAAAAAAACCAGAAAAACAGAAAAAAAAAAACCAGATCACCAGAAGACCAGAAAACCAGAAAACCAGAAAACCAGAAAAAAAAAAAAAAGAAAAGAAAAACCCGAGAATCCGAAAATCAATAAATCCGAGAATTCTCGTTTTGTGGTAAAAAAAAAAAAAAAAAAAAAAAACCCCAAAAGTTCAGTTAAATTTCTTTCGGAAAAAAAAAAAAAAATTCGAGAATCCGGAAATCCAAAAATCCGAGAATTCTCGTTTTGTGGAAAAAAAAAAAAAAACCAGAAAACGAGAAAACCAGAAAAAAAAAAAAAATTCGAGAAGCCGAAAATCCGAAAATCCAAGAATTCTCCTTTTGTGGCAAAAAAAAAAAAAAAAAAAAACAGAAAACCAGAAACCGGAAAACCAGAAAAAAAAAAAAAAAATTCCGAGAATCCGAAAATCAGAAAATCCGACAATTTTCGTTTTGTGGAAAAAAAAAAAAAAAACCAGAAAACCAGGAAACCAGAAAACCAGAAAACCAGGAACCAGAAAAAAAAAAAAAAAAAAAAAAGAAATCCTGGAAGCCGAAAATCCGAAAATCCGAGAATTCTCGTTTTGTGGAAAAAAAAAAAAAAAAAAAAAACCAGAAAACCAGAAAACCAGAAAAAAAAAAAAAAAAAAAATCCCGAGAATCCGAAAATCAGAAAATCCGAGAATTTTCGTTTTGTGGAAAAAAAAAAAAAAAAAAAAAACAAAAAACCCCAAAAGTTCAGCTTAGGTTTTTTCGGAAAAAAAAAAAAAAATTCGAGAAGTTCAGTTTAGGTTTTTTCGGAAAAAAAAAAAAAAAAAAAAATTCGAGAATCCGAAGATCCGAAAATCCGAGAATTCTCGTTTTGTGGAAAAAAAAAAAAAAAAAAAAAAAACCCCAAATGTTGAGTTTCGGTTTTTTCGGGGAAAAAAAAAAAAAAAATTCGAGAATCCGAAAATCCGAACATCCGAGAATTCTCGTTTTGTGGAAAGAAGAAAAAAAAAAAAAAAACCAGAAAACCAGAAAACCAGAAGAAGAAAAAAAAAAAAAAATCCGAGAAGCCGAAAATCAGAAAATCCGAGAATTCCCGTTTTGTGGAAAAAAAAAAAAAAAAAAAACCAGAAAACCAAAAACCAGAAAAAAGAAAAAAAAAAAAAAATCCGAGAAGCCGAAAATCCGAAAATCCAAGAATTCTCGTTTTGTGGAACAAAAAAAAAAAAAAAAAACCAGAAAACCAGAAACCAGAAAACCAGAAAAAAAAAAAAAAAAATTCCGAGAATCCGAAAATCAGAAAATCCGAGAATTCTCGTTTTGTGGAAAAAAAAAAAAAAAAAAAAAAACCCCAAAAGTTCAGTTTAGGTTTTTTCGGAAAAAAAAAAAAAAAATTCGAGAATCCGAAAATCCGAAAATCCGAGAATTCTCGTTTTGTGGAAAAAAAAAAAAAAAAAAAACCAGAAAACCACAAAACAAGAAAACCAGAAAAAAAAAAAAAAAATCCCGAGAATCCGAAAATCAGAAAATCCGAGAATTCTCGTTTTGTGGAAAAAAAAAAACGAAAGAAAAACCAGAAAAACAGAAAAAAAAAAAAGGGCCCAAAAGTTCAGTTTAGGTTTTTTCGGAAAAAAAAAAAAAAAATTCTGAGAATCCAAAAATCAGAAAATCCGAGAATTTTCGTTTTGTGGAAAAATAAAAAAAAAAAAAAAAACCCCAAAAGTTGAGTTTAGGTTTTTTCGGAAAAAAAAAAAAAAAATTCGAGAATCCGAAAATCCGAAAATCCGAGGATTCTCGTTTTGTGGAAAAAAATAAAAAAAAAAGATAAAAACCAGAAAACCAGAAAACCAGAAAAAATAAAAAAAAAAAAAAAATCCCGAGAATCCGAAAATCAGAAAATCCGAGAATTTTCGTTTTGTGGAAAAAAAAAAAAAAAAAAAAAAAAGAACCCCAAAAGTTCAGTTTAGGTTTTTTCGGAAAAAAAAAAAAAAAAATTCCGAGAATCCGAAAATCAGAAAATCCGAGAATTCTCGTTTTGTGGAAAAAAAAAAAAAAAAAAAAAAAAAAACCCCAAAAGTTCAATTTCGGTTTTTTCGGAAAAAAAAAAAAAAATTCCGAGAATCCGAAAATCCGAAAATCCGAGAATTCGCGTTTTGTGGAAAAAAAAAAAAAAAAAAAAGGACCACAAAACCAGAAAACCAGAAAACCAGAAAACCAGAAAACAAAAAAAAAAAAAAAAAAATCCCGAGAATCCGAAAATCAGAAAATCCGAGAATTCTCGTTTTGTGGAAAAGAAAAAAAAAAAAAAAAGAAAAACCAGAAAAACAGAAAAAAAAAAGACCCCAAAAGTTCAGTTTGAGTTTTTTCGGGAAAAAAAAAAAAAAAAAAATTCCGAGAATCCGAAAAGCCAAAAATCCGAGAATTTTCGTTTTGTGGAAAAAAAGAAAAAAAAAAAAAAACCCCAAAAGTTCAGTTTAGGTTCGGAAAAAAAAAAACAAAAAAAAAGTTCCGAGAATCCGAAAATCCGACAATCCGAGAATTCTCGTTTTGTGGAAAAAAAAAAAAAAAAAAAAAAACCAGAAAACCAGAAAACCAGAAAAAAAAAAAAAAAAATCCCGAGAATCCGAAGATCAGAAAATCCGAGAATTCGCGTTTTGTGGAAAAAAAAAAAAAAAAAAAAAGGACCACAAAACCAGATAACCAGAAAACCAGAAAACCAGAAAACAAAAAAAAAAAAAAAAATCCCGAGAATCCGAAAATCAGAAAATCCGAGAATTCTCGTTTTGTGGAAAAAAAAAAAAAAAAAAGAAAAACCCCAAAAGTTCAGTTTAGGTTTTTTCGGAAAAAAAAAAAAAAAAAATTCGAGAATCCGAAAACCCGAAAATCCGAGAATTCTCGTTTTGTGGAAAAAAAAAAAAAAAAAAAAGGACCAGAAAACCAGAAAACCAGAAAAAAAAAAAAAAGAAAAGAAAAACCCGAGAATCCGAAAATCAATAAATCCGAGAATTCTCGTTTTGTGGTAAAAAAAAAAAAAAAAAAAAAAAAAACCCCAAAAGTTCAGTTAAATTTCTTTCGGAAAAAAAAAAAAAAATTCGAGAATCCGGAAATCCAAAAATCCGAGAATTCTCGTTTTGTGGAAAAAAAAAAAAAAACCAGAAAACGAGAAAACCAGAAAAAAAAAAAAAATTCGAGAAGCCGAAAATCCGAAAATCCAAGAATTCTCCTTTTGTGGCAAAAAAAAAAAAAAAAAAAACAGAAAACCAGAAACCGGAAAACCAGAAAAAAAAAAAAAAAATTCCGAGAATCCGAAAATCAGAAAATCCGACAATTTTCGTTTTGTGGAAAAAAAAAAAAAAAACCAGAAAACCAGGAAACCAGAAAACCAGAAAACCAGGAACCAGAAAAAAAAAAAAAAAAAAAAAGAAATCCTGGAAGCCGAAAATCCGAAAATCCGAGAATTCTCGTTTTGTGGAAAAAAAAAAAAAAAAACCAGAAAACCAGAAACCAGAAAACCAGAAAAAAAAAAAATCCGAGAATCCGAAAATCAGAAAATCCGAGAATTCTCGTTTTGTGGAAAAAAAAAAAAAACCAGAAAACCAGAAAAAAAAAAACCAGAAAACCAGAAAACCAGAAAACCAGAAAACCAGAAAACCAGAAAAAAAAAAAGAAGAAGAAATACCCGAATGTTATAATCTTATTTTCTCTGTCTTTTCTGGTGCCTGCCCAATTAGGATGCGCTCCGGCGCACCGCTTTTCTCTACGTGTAAATCCAGGAATTTAAAACTTCCTGTGATGAAATAAAATTGCGCAAAAATGCGTATTTAATGCACAAGGAGATTCTGGACAGGTATGTACCCTCAGAAAAATTCTAGGCCGTCATTTGACGGATTTTGGTATTTGTGTCGATCGTTGCGTGTTTGTCAGTCCCTCAACCCTTCGTCGCTTCTCTGCAAATATCCTGGAGCGGAAACAGTGGAGTAGGCCGTGTTCTGGCCGAAAAACTGACTCCTGGACCACTGTCCAGAATCCAAGACCCCCATGAGGGACAAATAATTTTCAACGCCACCCTCTCGCACGAATGACAGATCAGGTCAGACAGCAGGTTCAACGAGACCCCAGACAGCGTGCCCGGATCGTATCCTGCGTTGAGTTTTGCGTGTTGCATTGCGTTTTGCTATTTGGAGGGAGGGGTGTATGCACACGTTAATTGGCATGCCCATTCTAACCCCCTACCAAGCCACAGCTGCCCCAGTGACGCGAATGAGCGCAGTGGGAGCTGTAGGTGTCTGTTATGACTAAGCAAAAACTGGCCACTGCCCTGATGCAGCGCCTTCTTTCCAATATTAGGGATCTTATAGGAAATTTTAAAAAGATGTTGAAGCCATGGGGAGGTCCAGAAAATTCTCTTTTTCCCTTAAAACGCGACAGTGGTGGCCACCACAGCACAATGTAATCGGACTGAGCAGGGCTTGAAATTACTTTAACCTTATAGCCCTTAACATTCATTTTGACCTGAAGTGCGAATTCGGGTTTAGTAACAGGCGCCGACGAGAGCGCATGCACAGTAGGATGAACGCGCGCACAGAGCAATCATTAAATGGTAAGTCGAGATTTAAAGCGATACTTGGGATGTGGGTACTGGGAATCTCGACTTTAGAATAGTATAAAGCTGACGGCATAGGTAGTTTGAGTTACGGTGATAATAATGATCTGGTGCATGCATTTCATATCTAGGAAATGTAAAGGGAATATGGCAGTTTTGTGAGAAAAAAAAAAAAAAAAAAAAAGGACCAGAAAACCAGAAAACCAGAAAACCAGAAAAAAAAAAAAGTAAAAAAAATTCGAGAATCCGAAAATAAGAAAATCCAAGAATTCTCGTTTTGTGGAAAAAAAAAAGAAAAAAAAAAGAAAAACCAGAAAAACCAGAAAAAAAAAACCAGAAAACCAGAAGACCAGAAAACCAGAAAACCGAAAAACCAGAAAAAAAAAAAAAAAAAATCCCGAGAATCCGAAAAATCAGAAAATCCGAGAATTTCGTTTTTTCGAAAAAAAAAAAATAGAAAAAAAAAACCCCAAAAGTTCAGTTTAGGTTTTTTCGGAAAAAAAAAAAAAAATTCGAGAATCCGAAGATCCGAAAATCCGAGAATTCTCGTTTTTGTGGAAAAAAAAAAAAAAAAAAAAAACCCCAAAAGTTCAGTTTAGGTTTTTTCGGAAAGAAAAAAAAAAAAAATAATTCGAGAATCCGAAAATCCGAAAATCCAAGAATTCTCGTTTTGTTGAAAAAAAAAAAAAAAAAAAAACAAGAAAACCAGAAACCAGAAAACCAGAAAAAAAAAAAATTCCGAGAATCCGAAAATCAGAAAATCCGACAATTCTCGTTTTGTGGAAGAAAAAAAAAAAAAAAAAAAGGAGGAAACCAGAAAACCAGGGAACCAGAAAACCAGAAAAAAAAAAAAAAATCCGAGAAGCCGAAAATCCGAAAATCCGAGAATTCTCGTTTTGTGGAAAAAAAAAAAAAAACCGGAAAACCAGAAACCAGAAAACCAGAAAAAAAAAAAAATCCGAGAATCCGAAAATCAGAAAATCCGAGAATTCTCGTTTTGTGGAAAAAAAAAAAAAAACCAGAAAACCAGAAAAAAAAAACCAGAAAACCAGAAAACCAGAAAACCGGAAAACCAGAAAACCAGAAAAAAAAAAAGAAATACCCGAATGTTATAATCTTATTTTCTCTGTCTTTTCTGGTGCCTGCCCAATTAGGATGCGCTCCGGCGCACCGCTTTTCTCTACGTGTAAATCCAGGGATTTAAAACTTCCTGTGATGAAATAAAATTGCGCAAAAATGCGTATTTAATGCACAAGGAGATTCTGGACAGGTATGTACCCTCAGAAAAATTCTAGGCCGTTATTTGACGGATTTTGGTATTTGTGTCGATCGTTGCGTGTTTGTCAGTCCCTCAACCCTTCGTCGCTTCTCTGCAAATATCCTGGAGCGAAAACAGTGGAGTAGGCCGTGTTCTGGCCGAAAAAATGACTCCTGGACCACTGTCCAGAATCCAAGACCCCCATGAGGGACAAATAATTTTCAACGCCACCCTCTCGCACGAAGGACAGATCAGGTCAGACAGCAGGTTCAACGAGACCCCAGACAGCGTGCCCGGATCGTATCCTGCGTTGGGTTTTGCGTGTTGCATTGCGTTTTGCTATTTGGAGGGAGGGGTGTATGCACACGTGAAGGGGCATGCCCATTCTAACCCCCTACCAAGCCACAGCTGCCCCAGTGACGCGAATGAGCGCAGTGGGAGCTGTAGGTGTCTGTTATGACTAAGCAAAAACTGGCCACTGCCCTGATGCAGCGCCTTCTTTCCAATATTAGGGATCTTATAGGAAATTTTAAAAAGATGTTGAAGCCATGGGGAGGTCCAGAAAATTCTCTTTTTCCCTTAAAACGCGACAGTGGTGGCCACCACAGCACAATGTAATCGGACTGAACAGGGCTTGAAATTACTTTAACCTTATAGCCCTTAACATTCATTTTGACCTGAAGTGCGAATTCGGGTTTAGTAACAGGCGCCGACGAGAGCGCATGCACAGTAGGATGAACGCGCGCACAGAGCAATCATTAAATGGTAAGTCGAGATTTAAAGCGATACTTGGGATGTGGGTACTGGGAATCTCGACTTTAGAATAGTATAAAGCTGACGGCATAGGTAGTTTGAGTTACGGTGATAATAATGATCTGGTGCATGCATTTCATATCTAGGACATGTAGAGGGAATATGACAGTTTTGTGAGAAAAAAAAAAAAAAAAAAAAAGGACCAGAAAACCAGAAAACCAGAAAACCAGAAAAAAAAAAAAAGAAAAAAAAAATCCCGAGAATCCGAAAATCAGAAAATCCGAGAATTCTCGTTTTGTGGAAAAAAAAAAAAAAAAAGAAAGAAAAACCAGAAAAACCAGAAAAAAAAAAAGCCAGAAAACCAGAAGACCAGAAAACCAGAAAACCGAAAAACAAGAAAAAAAAAAAAAAAATCCCGAGAATCCGAAAAATCATAAAATCCGAGAATTTCGTTTTTTCGAAAAAAAAAAAAAAAAAAAACCCCAAAAGTTCAGTTTAGGTTTTTTCGGAAAAAAAAAAAAAAAATTCGAGAATCCGAAGATCCGAAAATCCGGGAATTCTCGTTTTGTGTGAAAAAAAAAAAAAAAAAAAAAACCCCAAAAGTTCAGTTTAGGTTTTTTCGGAAAAAAAAAAAAAATAATTCGAGAATCCGAAAATCCGAAAATCCAAGAATTCCCGTTTTGTTGAAAAAAAAAAAAAAAAAAACAAGAAAAACAGAAACCAGAAAACCAGACAAAAAAAAAAAATTCCGAGAATCCGAAAATCAGAAAATCCGACAATTCTCGTTTTGTGGAAAAAAAAAAAAAAAAAAAAAAGGAGGAAACCAGAAAACGAGAGAACCAGAAAACCAGAAAAAAAAAAAAATCCGAGAAGCCGAAAATCCGAAAATCCGAGAATTCTCGTTTTGTGGAAAAAAAAAAAAAAAACCAGAAAACCAGAAACCAGAAAACCAGAAAAAAAAAAAAAATCCGAGAATCCGAAAATCAGAAAATCCGAGAATTCTCGTTTTGTGGGAAAAAAAAAAAACCAGAAAACCAGAAAAAAAAAAAACCAGAAAACCAGAAAACCAGAAAACCAGAAAACCAGAAAACCAGAAAACCAGAAAAAAAAAAAAGAAATACCCGAATGTTATAATCTTATTTTCTCTGTCTTTTCTGGTGCCTGCCCAATTAGGATGCGCTCCGGCGCACCGCTTTTCTCTACGTGTTAATCCAGGGATTTAAAACTTCCTGTGATGAAATAAAATTGCGCAAAAATGCGTATTTAATGCACAAGGAGATTCTGGACAGGTATGTACCCTCAGAAATATTCTAGGCCGTCATTTGACGGATTTTGGTATTTGTGTCGATCGTTGCGTGTTTGTCAGTCCCTCAACCCTTCGTCGCTTCTCTGCAAATATCCTGGAGCGGAAACAGTGGAGTAGGCCGTGTTCTGGCCGAAAAACTGACTCCTGGACCACTGTCCAGAATCCAAGACCCCCATGAGGGACAAATAATTTTAAACGCCACCCTCTCGCACGAAGGACAGATCAGGTCAGACAGCAGGTTCAACGAGACCCCAGACAGCGTGCCCGGATCGTATCCTGCGTTCGGTTTTGCGTGTTGCATTGCGTTTTGCTATTTGGAGGGAGGGGTGTATGCACACGTGAAGGGGCATGCCCATTCTAACCCCCTACCAAGCCACAGCTGCCCCAGTGACGCGAATGAGCGCAGTGGGAGCTGTAGGTGTCTATTATGACTAAGCAAAAACTGGCCACTGCCCTGATGCAGCGCCTTCTTTCCAATATTAGGGATCTTATAGGAAATTTTAAAAAGATGTTGAAGCCATGGGGAGGTCCAAAAAATTCTCTTTGTCCCTTAAAACGCGACAGTGGTGGCCACCACAGCACAATGTAATCGGACTGAACAGGGCTTGAAATTACTTTAACCTTATAGCCCTTAACATTCATTTTGACCTGAAGTGCGAATTCGGGTTTAGTAACAGGCGCCGACGAGAGCGCATGCACAGTAGGATGAACGCGCGCACAGAGCAATCATTAAATGGTAAGTCGAGATTTAAAGCGATACTTGGGATGTGGGTACTGGGAATCTCGACTTTAGAATAGTATAAAGCTGACGGCATAGGTAGTTTGAGTTACGGTGATAATAATGATCTGGTGCATGCATTTCATATCTAAAACATGTAAAGGGAATATGACAGTTTTGTGAGAAAAAAAAAAAAAAAAAAAAGGACCAGAAAACCAGAAAACCAGAAAACCAGAAAAAAAAAAAAAGAAAAAAAAAATCCCGAGAATCCGAAAATCAGAAAATCCGAGAATTCTCGTTTTGTGGAAAAAAAAAAAAAAAGAAAAGAAAAACCAGAAAAACCAGAAAAAAAAAACCAGAAAACCAGAAGACCAGAAAACCAGAAAACCAGAAAACCAGAAAACCAGAAGACCAGAAAACCAGAAGACCAGAAAACCAGAAAACCAGAAAACCAGAAAAAAAAAAAAAACAAAAAAAATCCCGAGAATCCGAAAAATCAGGAAATCCGAGTCCCCAAAAGTTCAGTTTAGGTTTTTTCGGAAAAAAAAAAGAAAAAATTAGTCCTTGGATCCGAAAATCCGAAAATCCAAGAATTCTCGTTTTGTTGAAAAAAAAAAAAAAAAAACAAGAAAACCAGAAACCAGAAAACCAGAAAAAAAAAAAATTTCCGAGAATCCGAAAATCAGAAAATCCGAGAATTCTCGTTTTGTGGAAAAAAAAAAAAAAAAAAAAAGGGAGGAAACCAGAAAACCAGAGAACCAGAAAACCAGAAAAAAAAAAAAAAAATCCGAGAAGCCGAAAATCCGAAAATCCGAGCATTCTCGTTTTGTGGAAAAAAAAAAAAAAAAGAAAAAACCAGAAAACCAGAAACCAGAAAACCAGAAAAAAAAAAAATCCGAGAATCCGAAAATCAGAAAATCCGAGAATTCTCGTTTTGTGGAAAAAAAAAAAAAAAAGAACCAGAAAACCAGAAAAAAAAACCAGAAAACCAGAAAACCAGAAAACCAGAGAACCAGAAGCCAGAAAACCAGAAAAAAAAAAAAAAACAAAAAAAATCCGAGAATCCGAAAATCCGAAAATCCGAGAATTGTCGTTTTGTGGAAAAAAAAAAAAAAAAAACCAGAAAACCAGAAACCAGAAAACCAGAAAAAAAAAAAAAATTCGGAGTATCCAAAAATCAGAAAAACCGACAATTCTCGTTTTGTGGAAAAAAAAAAAAAAAAAAAAGGAGAAAACCAGAAAACCAGAGAACCAGAAAACCAGAAAAAAAAAAAAAAATCCGAGAAGACGAAAATCCGAAAATCCGAGAATTCTCGTTTTGTGGAAAAAAAAAAAAAAAGAAAAAACCAGAAAACCAGAAACCAGAAAACCAGAAAAAAAAAAATCCGAGAATCCAAAAATCAGAAAATCCGAGACTTCTTGTTTTGTGGAAAAAAAAAAAAAAAAACCAGAAAACCAGAAAAAAAAAAACCAGAAAACCAGAAAACCAGAAAACCAGAGAACCAGAAACCAGAAAACCAGAAAAAAAAAAAAAAACAAAAAAAATCCGAGAATCCGAAAATCCGAAAATCCGAGAATTGTCGTTTTGTGGAAAAAAAAAAAAAAAACCAGAAAACCAGAAACCAGAAAACCAGAAATAAAAAAAAAAAAAAAAATTTCGGAGCATCCGAAAATCAGAAAAACCGAGAATTCTCGTTTTGTGGAAAAAAAAAAAAAAAAAAAAAAACCCCAAAAGTTCAGTTCAGGTTTCTTCCGAAAAAAAAAAAAAAAACCCGAGAATCCGAAAATCCATAAATCCGAGAATTCTCGTTTTGTGGAAAAAAAAAAAAAAAAAAAAAAAAACCCCAAAAGTTCAGTTTAGGTTTTTTCGGAAAAAAAAAAA
Organism: Eutreptiella sp. 'Long Island Sound 2002'; assembly: GCA_964036045.1. Lineage (NCBI taxonomy): Eukaryota > Euglenozoa > Euglenophyceae > Eutreptiales > Eutreptiaceae > Eutreptiella > Eutreptiella sp. 'Long Island Sound 2002'. Next base: position 27,688,066 of record OZ038389.1, read on the forward strand.
AAAAATTCGAGAATCCCAAAATCCGAAAATCCGAGATTTCTCGTTTTGTGGAAAAAAAAAAAAAAAAAAAAAAAACCAGAAGTCCAGAAAACCAGAAAAAAAAAAAAAAAAAATCCGAGAAGCCGAAAATCCGAAAATCCAAGAATTCTTCTTTTGTGGAAAAAAAAAAAAAAAAAAAAAAAACCAGAAAACCAGAAACCAGAAAACCAGAAAGAAAAAAAAAAATTCCGAGAATCCGAAAATCAGAAAATCCGACAATTCTCGTTTTGTGGAAAAAAAAAAAAAAAAAAAAACAGAAAACCAGAAAACCAGAAAACCAGAAAACCAGGAACCAGAAAACCAGAAAAAAAAAAAAAATTCCGAGAATCCGAAAATCAGAAAATCCGACAATTCTCGTTTTGTGGAAAAAAAAAAAAAAAGGAGGAAACCAGAAAACCAGAAAACCAGAAAACCAGAAAACCAGAAAAAAAAAAAAAAAAAAATCCGGATGGCCGAAAATCCGAAAATCCGAGAATTCTCATTTTGTGGAAAAAAAAAAAAAAAGAAAAAACCAGAAAACCAGAAACCAGAAAACCAGAAAAAAAAAAAAATCCGAGAATCCGAAAATCAGAAAATCCGAGAATTCTCGTTTTGTGGAAAAAAAAAAAAAAAAAAAAACCAGAAAACCAGAAAAAAAAAAACCAGAAAACCAGAAAACCAGAAAACCAGAGAACCAGAAACCAGAAAACCAGAAAAAAAAAAAAAACAAAAAAAATCGGAGAATCCGAAAATCCGAAAATCCGAGAATTGTCGTTTTGTGGAAAAAAAAAAAAAAAAAAACCAGAAAACCAGAAACCAGAAAACCAGAAAAAAAAAAAAAAAATCCCGAGAATCCGAAAATCAGAAAATCCGAGAATCTCGTTTTGTGGAAAAAAAAAAAAAAAAAAAACCAGAAAAACAGAAAAAAAAAAAACCAGATAACCAGAAGACCAGAAAACCAGAAAACCAGAAAACCAGAAAAAAAAAAAATGAAAAGAAAAACCCGAGAATCTGAAAATCCATAAATCCGAGAATTCTCGTTTTGTGGAAAAAAAAAAAAAAAAAAAAAAAACCCCAAAAATTCAGTTTAGGTTTTTTCGGAAAAAAAAAAAAAAATTCGAGAATCCAAAAATCCGAAAATCCGAGCATTCTCGTTTTGTGGAAAAAAGAAAAAAAAAAAAAAACCAGACAACCAGAAAACCAGAGAAAAAAAAAAAAAAAATCCGAGAAGCCGAAAATCCGAAAATCCAAGAATTCTCCTTTTGTGGAAAAAAAAAAAAAAAAACCAGAAAACCAGAAACCAGAAAACCAGAAAAAAAAGAAAAAAAAATTCCGAGAATCCGAAAATCAGAAAATCCGACAATTCTCGTTTTGTGGAGAAAAAAAAAAAAAAAAAAACAGAAAACCAGAAAACCAGAAAACCAGAAAACCAGGAACCAGAAAAAAAAAAAAATCCGAAAAGCCGAAAATCCGAAAATCCGAGAATTCTCGTTTTGTGGAAAAAAAAAAAAAAAACCAGAAAACCAGAAACCAGAAAACCAGAAAAAAAAAAAAATCCGAGAATCCAAAAATCAGAAAATCCGAGAATTCTGGTTTTGTGGAAAAAAAAAAAAAAACCAGAAAACCAGAAAAAAAAAACCAGAAAACCAGAAAACCAGAAAACCAGAAAACCAGAAAACCAGAAAAAAAAAAAAGAAATACCCGAATGTTATAATCTTATTTTCTCTGTCTTTTCTGGTGCCTGCCCAATTAGGATGCGCTCCGGCGCACCGCTTTTCTCTACGTGTAAATCCAGGGATTTAAAACTTCCTGTGATGAAATAAAATTGCGCAAAAATGCGTATTTAATGCACAAGGAGATTCTGGACAGGTATGTACCCTCAGAAAAATTCTAGGCCGTCATTTGACGGATTTTGGTATTTGTGTCGATCGTTGCGTGTTTGTCAGTCCCTCAACCCTTCGTCGCTTCTCTGCAAATATGCTGGAGCGGAAACAGTAGAGTAGCCCGTCTTCTGGCCGAAAAACTGACTCCTGGACCACTGTCCAGAATCCAAGACCCCCATGAGGGACAAATAATTTTCAACGCCACCCTCTCGCACGAAGGACAGATCAGGTCAGACAGCAGGTTCAAGGAGACCCCAGACAGCGTGCCCGGATCGTATCCTGCGTTGGGTTTTGCGTGTTGCATTGCGTTTTGCTATTTGGAGGGAGGGGTGTATGCACACATGAATTGGCATGCCCATTCTAACCCCCTACCAAGCCACAGCTGCCCCAGTGACGCGAATGAGCGCAGTGGGAGCTGTAGGTGTCTGTTATGACTAAGCAAAAACTGGCCACTGCCCTGATGCAGCGCCTTCTTTCCAATATTAGGGATCTTATAGGAAAATTTAAAAAGATACTGAAGCCATGGGGAGGTCCAGAAAATTCTCTTTTTCCCTTAAAACGCGACAGTGGTGGCCACCACAGCACAATGTAATCGGACTGAACAGGGCTTCAAATTACTTTAACCTTATAGCCCTTAACATTCATTTTGACCTGAAGTGCGAATTCGGGTTTAGTAACAGGCGCCGACGAGAGCGCATGCACAGTAGGATGAACGCGCGCACAGAGCAATCATTAAATGGTAAGTCGAGATTTAAAGCGATACTTGGGATGTGGGTACTGGGAATCTCGACTTTAGAATAGTATAAAGCTGACGGCATAGGTAGTTTGAGTTACGGTGATAATAATGATCTGGTGCATGCATTTCATATGTAGGACATGTAAAGGGAATATGACAGTTTCAGCTTCCGTGCTGGAACTTGCACTGCCATTCGGATACTAGTCGTACAACAATATGGTCCTCTCGTGTTCTCACTCTGCTGCATGTCAAAACCAAAGTGACTTGTGATTTTCAGTGGGAAAAATTGCGCACAGGGGAGTAAGAAAAAGTGTATTTCCCTGTATTTCCCAAAATGTTAGCTTTAGTTGTCATAAAGAGGCCTAAAGGCATATCCCATTTTTATCTTAGCATTGGCACCAAAAGGGGTGACAAGACATTTTGACCTATGAAACCAAGCATTGACCCTTGGATGTTGTGTGGACCCCTGACCCCCCAACCGATTGGACTTATTAGCCATTTCCTGGACTGACTGAGGCGCTGACATTAATCTAGAGCCTATACATTTTTCTATATTTTCTCATGAATGCTTAGCTATCCTAGTGGTCTGCACCCTAGGGGGCTGGGGCACCTCTTTTTGAGAGGTCGTGGCTTCAATTCCCAGTCAGTCTAGCTAAGTAGGAAGATCCCATGTGACATGGCAGTGACCTCAGCGCCACAAGCTATGCCACCTCAGCACCTATGGGACCCAAAACAAAGAGTGCACATCTCTACATGGCACTATAAAAGAGAGGATGCCCATGTGGGCAGTTTTCCCATGATTGTAGGATATTTTCTAACTATCTTTTCTTAAATCTGTAGTTATTGCGAGTCTCCTTTGTTGTTACACTATCTCCTTTGACTGCAGCCCTTCATGTTGCTGATTTGATCCTGTGGTCCCTTGGTTACCACTGCTGGTACTTGTATATCTGGTGGATTTCATCAAAACACGTTTATTTGGAAAACCTGCGGTACATCAAGAAGCAGCAGGAGCAAGCAGAGCCACAAACAAACCAATATCATCAAAGCATTCAACAGTGAAAGCGTGTTCTAACTTTCTCCTAAGGCTTTCCCGAAGTTGGCAGCGGATGTACAGGTGCTGTTCGATGACTGGACAGACTCCTATTTAGCAGATCCAGATTTGGCAGGTGAGCTGCGCTTAGTTCATGCATTTCATTGTGGCGGGATTACCTACTGCAGCATGTGATTTCTAGCAACAAGCTGCGCTGTGCAGGAAACATTTTAGTACCTGCTGCCCTCCTGCCACGAGTGATTGCTGTTGTACATAGTTACGTGCATGGGGGCATAGAAAAGACATATCAGCTGGTGCGGCGGCGTTTTTCTGTCCCCAGTTTGAAGCTTGATGATCTGTATGCCGCTGTTAAGACTCACTGTGATGCATGTTATGTCTGTTAGCAGTCCAAGCCACGTGTAGGGGCTCACCCAGACTCCCTGCACTATTATCCGATCCGGGATGAGCCTTTCAGGAGCTTGGTGCTTGATTTTCTGGACTTGAAGTCTGTTGATGTCAACAGTGTGCAGTATGACTGTTGTATGGTTGTTGTTTGTCGCCTCACAGGCTATGTGTTGGCGATCCCCTGTGCCAAGGCTGGCGTTGATAGTAGGCAGGCTGCTGAACTTTTCCTTCGCCCTTGCGTCTTTTTTATGGGTTTGCCTCAGGAATTTCTGTGTGATAATGCTTCTATCCTTAATTCTGATTTGCTAACCACATTGGCGGAGTTGTCGGGGATAGAAAAATATCAAACTGTTATATACAAGCGTAACAGCAATGGTAGGGCGGAGTCAGTGGTACAGGGGGTCACGATGGCGCTTCGTAGTATTTGTGTCAGCGTGGGGGCGATTCGTATCACGCATTGCCTGTGGCGATGTGGAGCCTCAACGATCTGCCCGGGATAGTGCCCCCCCATTCCCAACACCGCCTGGTGTTTGGGAGGGACCCCCCTGGCTTTGGGGTCCGTCCTCCGTATGTGTCGGAGGAGGGCAGCGAGGACGCCCTGGAATTTTCTTCGTGTCTAGCAGATAAGCGTCAGCGCGTGCAAAGTAAGCTGGAGTCCCTGCATGCGCCTGTGGCCAAGCGATTCTCGTCCTCCATTTCTCTGCTGAGCTTTGAAGAGGGTGATAGAGTTTGTTTGAGGGATCTGCCTGAGGCAAAGCAAAAAAAAATTGATAAGCTGAAGCGGGTTTGGCAGGGTCCCTTTGAGGTCCTGAGAAGGGAGGGGGGTAATCACTACCTAGTGGACACGCCGCAGTCCCCTCGTGTGTATAGTATTGATCGTTTGAAACCATATCGTCCCCCATTGAGTGGCGCGAAAGTGCCCCTGTATTATCACGCTGACATAGTGGTGCCGCCCGATGATGATGGTTGGGTTGTTCAGGAAATCTTCGGCCATGAGCGGCGTCCTGATCCCAAGCGCCGTGGTAAGAAGCGGCTGTTCTGGTGAGTGCCGTGTAAGGCTGCCGACCAGCTCCCTTGGGACGATCTGCAGCTGCGCGTTCGCCCGCCCGAAAATGGACGATCCGCAGGTGCGCGTTGGCCCGCTCAAAAATGGAGGATCAGCAGGTGCGCGTTCGCGCGCCCGAGAAATCGAGGATATCCAGGTGCCGGTGCGCCCGCCCAAAATGAAGGATCCCGACGTATGCGTTCGCCCGCCACTCCACACTTCCCTACTCCACCCGAGAGGTACACATGCAGAGCGGTTTGGAGCAAAGAAGCCTAACGGACCTCGCCGTATTATACGGGTCTTCAACCTGAAAATGATACGCTGTCTCCAAACAAACTCTATCAAGCAAGCAAGCTTTAAGGACTCCGCCCGTTCTCTTAAAGAGCGTAGGGCGGAGCCGTGCGTAACCTAACAAGATTTTAACCGCGTGCACAGCAGGTCGCCTACAGCCCTCTAACGCATGATGCAGAGTAAGAAAAAGTCACTGCCATGTCTTTCTTGGAGGGCTTGATCCAGGCGAAGCCCCCCTTAAAACCCTTTGTTGATGCTGAGACAAACTTAAGTGTTTTTATCTCTCTTTTGTGGCCTAAAGTACACTTTCTCAAGGTAACTAGGGTTGTGACCCTAGCCCCCCCCATGAAGTTCACCCCTACCACTCAACTGAGCGGAGGTACCTTCCTTCATGGAGGTCATACCAAAATAAATCAGGCATTCCTTGCTTGTGGGCCTTGGAGGTTAAGCCTAAGTGGTCTCCCACCCCAAGACCCCTATACTCAATTGAATCTACCACTTATTGTGGTCCTACTTTGTAACTGTTTCTGAATTCAGTTGCTTGGCCAAGTCATTTTCTGTGTGGTCCTGACATCTATGCCCCTCAGTCCTAACCAGCACCATTTCACCCAAAAGAGTGCACATGAAGTGCCTATTGCAACCACTGAGGCTAGAGTCTGACCAATTTTCATTTAAAACCTTTTGCATTATTCATTTGTGATTGAATCTATGTTCATATACCTGCTTTGTCTATATGCAGCCCTTCTGTGTTACACTGGATTCCAAAACCAATCATTGATTTCATTGATTCGATCCATATTCAGTCCTTGCTCTACTTGCTGCTTTGGTTTGGGGTTTTCCACTACAAAACCAACTTGCAGGAATACATCAAAAGACCTAGGGCATAATTCAAGGACATCTTTCCGGTAGCAGAGACAGTCCCTTGAGACCTTTTGAACCGACCCTGAGAAGTGCAGAACAAAAGCTCAACAAAAAGTCCATAATGTCCACACCAAGTGTAAGGACCTGGCCTATCCGAACTGTCCAAGTACAAATGGGCAGTGTGGTCCACCCAATGAGTGAACCACCACACCGAGCACCACATCACCTCAGTGGCGCATCTGGGTCCCAAGGAGATCCAGAACGCAGAAGGGCGGAGAAGAATAAAGGCCTTACCACCGAGGCCTTAGCAGCACACGGTGGAGACAGCTTCAGTCACCTCCACAGACGTGTGGCTGCTTCAGTATCACGATCCAATTGCCCAGCTTCATCCTCAACTGCCATTGAAGGACCTGAGGAATATGAGAAGCTGAAGATGAAGATGGATGAGTACATCATGCACGATGAGTACTACAAATCCATCCGTGGGGAAGATGGAGAGGAACCACTGGCTGTACATGGGTCAAGACCACGTACGGATCTAGGGTCCTACTCACACTCAGGCCCTCCGTCTACTGCATCCCTGCCAAGACGACTACGACCTGAGTACCCAACCCCAAGGGCTCCCGAAGTGGGCCCAACTCGAGTCGAAGAACATCATCCAAGGCCAACCTACGGTGCCCTGGATCAAACGGCCGAGCTGCTGGCCAAATTCCTGTCTGGATCAGAAGATCCAGATGTGACGGCCTTATCAGAGGCCATTAAGGCTAAACTGGGTATTGCAGAACCCTTACCCAAGCCTGAGTTCCTCTCTCTCTCTCCAGGGCTGAGTACCCTGGCCGAAGATCTCAAGAGATCGAGGGTCTCAAGGCTGTTGCCTAAGGTTACCTGCCCCAGCCCCTTTCACCCCCCTGCCAGGACTGTGCCTATGGCGGACCTACAGGACGTGCCTGTCACAGAGAGTGAGAGAAGAGGGCTGTCAGCCCTGGCCCCACTTGCCGGCGTGTCGCCTTCAGGCCTAACTCCGGGGGGTGGGAAGATGGGCAGACCGATTGCCCAGGCGAACATCCAGCTGGAACTGCCGGAGTTCGACCCTAAAAACCTGCCAGAATGGGCAGAAGAATTTGCGGAGTTCCTTTTGTTGACTGGCCAATCCCATGTGGATGTGGCCACCAAATGTTCACTGCTAAAACGCTCATGCAAAAAGAAATTTTTGCAAAAACAGGTCAAACAGATTGTGAAAACCTGTTCTACTTGGGCGGAGGTACTCCTGAGGTTAGAGAAAACATTCCCAGTCTATGAGACTGACCTCAGCGTACGCACACAAATCGAGGAGCTACCTATGCTCCCGGAGTTTCCATCCGCTGCGCGAATTTCTGAGTATGTGTGCGACATGGAGTACTTATTTTCGAGGATGAATGTGGGCTCCTACGGAGCCACTGAGCCCCACCTGTGGCTCATGAGTAAGATCCCCCAGCGTACGTGGGATGATTGCCGCTCAACCTCTGAGAGGAAGAGCAGGACCCACTCGTATGATACACTGGTGGATCTCTTGATTGAGCTAGCTCTTGAGAGAGAAAACGACTCCCACATGGAGAAGTTCCTCAAGAAACATTTGGGACGAGGTGGTACCCCTACCCCTGAACGTGGCGAAGGGAAGGGGCATAAAAATCCCACTAACACCAACCAGGGAGGCGGTAAAGGGAGGGGCAACCTACGTGCTATGAGCGAGGTACCAACTGATGCAGGCACCCCCCCCCTGTTTTACTGCCGACCTGTCAATGACAAGGGGGGACCTTGTCATGCCTCTGACTGCGATCTTCGCAGTGGCTGTATGCTGCAGATGAAACGTCAGCAGCATACTAAAGATGGGAAAACTGTGACCCATCAGGAACACTTCAGGTGTACCATCACCTGTGGTTACTGTGGCAAGCGTCGTCACTATGAGGACGAATGCCACATCAAGAAACGCGAGAGTGACAAACTCAAGCGTCAGGAGGCGGAGCGCCAGAAGAACCCGACGCCCGCCAGGAATCCCCCGAATGGGGATAAAGGTAAAGGAGGTGGCAAGGGGGGTGGTAAGACTGGACCCCCTAACCCCCAGAGGCGCTCATCAGCGCCTGTTGCTACGCCTACTCCTGCTGCCACACCCGCTCCTGCCGCAGGTGTCCCCCAGAAGCGACCCCAAGGGGATAACGCTACCCCTGAGGGGAATAATTCTAAGAAGAGGCGCTTGGCCTGGATGGCCAAGTCCCTCATGGCTGCAGGAGTGGATGTGAAATTCCCTGATGAGGAATAGGGGGGCGGCTCCGAAGAGGAGGACTTGGTTTTCTGGATCCTCGTGAAAATCGGGGATCAGGTTTTTCGAGCAGTGCTTGATACCGGTGCAACACTTTCCATAGTGGCCCGGCGCCTGCTTAAAACTTTCAGGAAGACTAAGACCGTGGCCATAAGAGTAGGGGATGGTCGTACCATCCATTCCTTGGGGGGTGTCGATGTGACCATCTGTCTGGGCGACGAAACCGTGACTCAACACTGCAGAGTGTTGGACACTGACGCCTTTGACATTGTCATTGGCACTGACTTTCTAAGAAGAAACCCCCAGGTTAAAATGCTGTCCCTACAGCGTCCTTACTCTTTGCACTGCGACTTTGGCAGTGGGCTATTCTCCGTTCCTTTGGAGCTGTCAGGACGAAAAGAGTCTGGGCTGCGCTACGCAGCCAAGACGAACTATCGTACTGAAAATTACCAACTGGCCCGTCATGTTCTCGAAAATGGACTGGCGGCCCTTCAGGTAAACCTGGATGAGATCCAGGTGGAATTGTTTGCGAGCCAACAACAGCACATCATGCAGTTGTACTGCTCGAAACAAACGAACAATGCTTTCCGTTTCTTCTGGAAAGCAATGGGCCTAGCGTATGCTAACCCTCCCTTCTCCCTGCTCGCGAAGGTCCTGACCAAGATCGCTTATGAGGGAGGAAGGGTTGTTATGTGCACCCCTGACTGGGGTTGCTCTGGTGAACATGCCTACAGGCGCCGTATGCTTGACCGAATGACCGTGGGAAGAGTGCAACTCCCCGACGGCCCCATCTATGTGCCTGAGGACTCAGACACAGCTATGCAGGCCCCTGAGTGGGCCAGTTTCCTGTCCATCATCGATGGATCTCTCAATCCTGTACCCCTGTGTGACCTGGACCAGGTGCTACTAAAAGAGGTCATGGCCGAAAATCGTGGCCTGACCCTTTATGATCTCAAAAATCGATCTCCTGAGCACCTATCTGCCACACTTACAGGGTGTGAGTCTCCTGATGACTATCTGGAACCTGCAGCTGTAAAAGAGGATGCTGACGACCAACTGTCTGAGATCGCCAGCACTATTCCCTCTGTTGATCCCAGCTGTGTTGACCTAAAACATAGTGCTTTCCTGGCCCAGCTGTTGCTAGAGGAGGTAGATCTAGAGTCAACCTCTGAACCCGCTTCCTCTGTTGGGAAACCAGTGCTACACATGCAGCCTGTGCACACAGGTGAACCCGTGGCCCGGAGTACTGATGCTCTGGCACGGCCTGCTGCTAATAACATGCCCTTGTCTGAGCTTGACACGCAAGAACTCCGACGGCTGTTGTACCTGAAGGCCGAAGGTATTGAGCGCCAAGAGCGGCTGCAATACCTCAGACAGACCTGGAAATACTCCATCTGGTCTGAGGAGGACGATGAGTCCTATACGCTGCCTGATCCTGAGATACCTCTAGTGTACTCTCTACACTATGGGCAGCAATGTCCCCCTGAGTGGGACGATGGTACTGTACCTGCCGAAACTGCTGATCGGCATAAAAAGAAAGAACATGGAAAAAGCAACCTCCATGCTGAGGAGGATTTCCTTCAGAAAGTCGAGAGTCTTAACCTTGACCCCCGCCTGAAGAAACTGCTGATAACATATGAGGAGGGGTTCGGCGCCTTGCCGCCTCCCCTATCTTGCAAAAAACTGGTCCAGATGGACCTGAAATTGAAACCAGAATTTGAAAAGACGCGAGTGAGGCGTCGTCCCTATCCCGCTCCACAGGAACAGGTTGAAGAAATCGAGCGCCAGATCCAAGAATGCATTGATGCTGGCCTCGTTGAAGAGTACAAACATGGGGACTATCCCCATCACTGCAGCCCCTGTTTCCTTGTTGCTAAACCAGGGTCGACTGCTCTACGTCTTGTTGTAGACTATGGTGAGGTCAACAAGAAAACCCAGAACCACTCAGGGAGTATTCCTAACATGGAAAACACCCTGGAGCGTATTGCCAAATGTAGGTATAAGACCAAAATGGACAAACGCTCTGGTTTCTGGCAGGTTGACCTAACCGCCGCAGCTCAGGAGCTGCTTGCCTTTATAACCCCTAAGGGTCGTGTCTTCAAGTGGAAGGTTATGCCTTTCGGGGTGGCTAACGCCCCAGCGCTCTTCCAGGAGCTTATGAACAAAATTTTGTACATACTGAGGCGCAGGCCTCTAGTACAAGAGTTGATTTCTCGGGGTGCAGAAATGGAGGCTCACATCGACGACGTGAGTTTGGGTACTAATACCAAAGAGGACCATGTCCTTCTCCTACGTGAATTCTTCACTGTTTGTCAAGAAAACCATCTCCGAATCAAACTCGAAAAATGTGAGTTCATGAAAGAGGAGATGGAGTATTTGGGTTTCGACGTGGGGTATGGCTGGTGGAAACCAGCCGCGTCTAAGATGCAGCCCCTACAGGACATGCAGATTCGCGATGACCCTAAGAAGGGTCTACACGATGTGAGGAGTTTTGTGGGCGCCTGTAATTTCTATCGGCGTCACATCCACAATTTTACTTACTCCTCTGCACCCCTCACTGACCTAATCAAGAAAACTACTCCCTGGAGGTGGACCTCCAGAGAGGAAGAGTGTTTCCAGGAGTTGAAGAAGAAGATTGCCTCCTCCAACTGCCTGGGAGTTCCCCGCCCCGAGGGCGAGATAGTCCTGATCACTGATGCCAGTGATGTAGGGGGGGGAGGTACGATCTATCAATGGCAGGAGCTTAACCCCGCTGAGCTAACCCACTGCCATTATCGTACTACTGGACTGAACCGTGATGGTTCGTTGAAACACGACTATCCTACCAGTGAGTGGCGACTGGTGCCACTGGGACACTGGAATTGGAAGTGGAACCAAGCGCGTTCCAACTACAGCACCTATGACCAGGAACTCCTGGCCGGTATGTTGGTGCTATCTTCACAATCCCGACTCCTGGGGTCTAACCCTATTGTCTGGCTGTGTGACCAGGAGCCTGTGAAGTCATTTCAGAAGGGCCCACCACCAGAGAAAGCGAAGCTAAAACGGTGGTGGACTTACCTGAGCCAGTTCAGGCTGACAGTGCATCATATCCCCGGGATTAAGAATGAACTGTCTGACTATATATCGCGCAACAACTTCGATGCGCTTATTGGTGAGAGCTCTGAGGCGCTCGCCAAAGAGGCTTTCCAGCGTATGGATGTCCAGCTTGACCTGTCCATGCGCACTGCTGGAATCCTGGAGGGTTGGAGTCTAACCGACTATCAGTCAGAGTATGAAGAAATTCTCCAAACCCTCAACACTGGTCTCGAACCCCGTGTCATTGACGGGCACCAGTGGTATAAGAACAATCAGTACCTCTTCTACGAGGACCGAATTGTGGTGCCTGAGGCACGACTAGATGGGTGCCTACAATGGTCCCATCTCAGTTCCGGTCACACTGGCGCTAATCGCTCCGTGGACTTCTTCCGTGAGTGTTTCTACTCCAGTCTAACCCTGACTGAACTGAGGTCGCGTATGCAGACCATTGTGGATGCTTGTGGCTGTCATGCCAGCAAGCAGAGCGACAGTAGGGATAGGGGTCTGATCTCCAGCTTACCCATACCCTATTGTGCTAACTCTCTTCTCTACGTGGATTACATCCACGGCCTACCACGCTTTGGCGGCTATGATAGTTGCCTCGTGGTCACCTGTGGTCTATCTCGCTTCACCCCTGTGTTCCCTTGCAATAAGAAAATCACAGGTGAGCAGACTGTGAAATTGTTGGTCGAACAATGGTTCGAACCCTATGGAGCACCTAAACAGGTGCACTCTGATGAAGATGTACGCATCCGCAGTGACACTGGGTGGTACAAACGAGTGCTAAATGCCCTCAACGTGGAGGTAACCACAGGTGTGCCCTACACTCACACGTCTAACCCTCTCTGTGAGAGACAGAACCGTGTGGTGGAGCAAAACTTAAGAATCCTGATGAAACAGGAGCGCACCAAGGACTGGGTACGCCTAGTGCCCTGGGCAGTCCTGTCCATGAACTCACAGCGGAGCTCTTCTACGGGTTTCACCCCCCACGAACTGTTCCATGGAGGACGACCTGCTTGGTTCTTCAAAACCCCCTTTCCTGAGGACTTCAAGAGCCCTGTAGGAGATTGGCTAGAACACAAGCAGTCTCTGGCTAACCAGGCTGGTACTAACCTGAGGCACATTCGTGACCGTGAACAGAGCCGACGGAACCACCTACGGCGACCTGCCAGCTTCAAGGTTGGTGACCTTGTTTTGGTACACCATTCACGCCTACCCTCCTGGCCACGTAACTGCCTACAGGACCCTTACTTTGGACCCTATCGTATCATCAGGATAGATGGATCCAGGATCCATGTCAGGTGCAGTCCACGTCTAGGTGGTGAACTGCTATGTGCTCCTAAGCAGCTGAGGCACTATCACTCCCCTGACGACTTGTCTTGGGATGAGTGGCGCCTCAGCGACAGTGAGATTGAACGTATAGACCTAGAGAACGCTGCCAGTCCAGAGGAGGCAGACGAACTCGAAGAGATGACTGCCGATGAGATGGCAGTCGATGGTTACTACGTGGTTGCAGGTATTGCTCGCCACGAGTATAAACAGGGCTGGAAATTCCTTACCCTATGGGATGGCTATGGGTTGTCCGAGGCGACCTGGGAACCTATGTCAGCCTTCATACAACCAGATGGGAGTATCAACCCCATCTTCCGCACTTACCTCGTTGAGAACAACGAGGGGCAGCTCCTAACCCGTGCTGAGACTATGTCCCAGCGTAAGAAGCGAAACTAATTACCCTGTGTCAGTCAACTGACCCTGTCTGTGCCCTGCAGACCCATGCCTATGGTTTCCAGCGTGAGCCAGGTAGCCGCTTATCAAGATTGCAGCCACCCAGCGAGTGTTTGCCTTGTTGACCATGTGTTGCATGGGTACTGCCCTAATGTAATGACCTTGGTGAGCCAACGAAGAACGGTGGCTTTCTACACCAGGGGGGAATGACAAGCAAGGTGTTATGAGGCAAGGTGTGTCTTCCCTCCTTGGGGACAAGCGAGCCCACAGTTAGGACCCCTGACTGGTCCAGACCCATGGGGTTCTACCCTTCCTTTCAGGGTTTACCTTACCCTTACTTGCCATGACGTATGTGTGAGTGTGCTAGTCCTAAGGTCCTAAGAGCAAGCCGCAGAAGTGGTGTCCTAATTATACCCAAGTCTGCGCCCTTGCTAAACCCGGAGGGTTGGCTTATTGATGCCACGGGGTACGCCCCGGGTCTCCCCTCCCCTATGCGCCCAATTTCTGTGCTGGCGCAAAACCTTGGGGGAATACCCAGAGTGTTAGTCCAGGTATTGTTTTCCCTACCTACCTGACTACTACAGGGAGGGGTGGCCAAAAGCTATGAAGGCATGCAAAACGCCTGTTTGCTATGTGGCCAAAAACACTAACCTAACCACTGTCACAGCCCACCAGCCCAGCTAAAATTGCAGGAAAAGGGTGGGACAGTGACACGCCCCCTACAGGTCCTACACACCCTACAGTGGCACCATCCTGGTGGGCGAGCACTGGGCAACTGGCTCTAGCCCCCACTCAGGACTACCACTCCTACACGCACACTCTACTTGGCGTTGCGGAGATGAAGTTCTCATGGATCCTAACGACCCTCCTGTGAAAAGGACGAGAGAACACAGCGCTCCTAAGCAGCTGTGGCCTAACAGGGGACGCCACGACGCGTTTCCCCTGCTAGGGCTTGGAGGGAAAGAGTGCTCTCGTTGCGTGCACAGCGCAGATGTCGTTGAGGTCGAACTGTCCTCGCCAGTACTGGCTGAGGCACAGTAATATGATTTGTGATCAGCGCCCCTGTTTTGCTGGGGCAGAAAAATGGTAGCCGCCGAAGGCAGCTGCTGCGTGCACCAATCACCCTAACCTCTCCCACCTGTACAGAAGAGGCAGATGAAGGGGCGTTTGCGACTGTGGAACCAAGCCACACTCCAGGTATTATACCCTTCTCAGTGTTGAAGCAGGTCACAACCCTACCCTGGCATTTTACCCCTAAGGGAGCATTATATGGCCCTATATATGGGATATATGTGGGATAGGGTATATCATATTCCATTTCCTTGTTAGGAACATAGGATGTGGGATGAATAAGGCAATCTTGGATGTTTAGTAATTATATCAATTAGTGGATGATAGGGTGGATTTCTCATATGTGCATATCAGGTATTTCATTGGCTATGTGTACCATATCTGTTTGCAGGATACTATTCAGTCAACACTATCGTGATGTCTTCGGTGCCAAGCAATGTTGCTGCCCATGCCACTGCGACCTCTGCTCCTGACCACCCGGTGTGACCTATAATACGCTGTTCGCAAACACGCTGCAGATGCAGCTACCCCTGTCAAGCAAGCAAGCTTTAAGAAACTCCTCGGGTTCTCTTAAAGAACGTACCGAGGAGCCTCTGGGTAACCTAAACAAGGTTTACCGTGCGCAATTCGCGTGGCCTACCCTTTAATGCATCATGTGCACGCAGGGAAGGGAGGCTTAACCACAGACTCAACCAGGAGGTGAGCTCCTCCTGGGCTAACCTACCTTACTCACCATGCATCGTGTGAATGCCGCATTGAAACGAACACAAAACAAACCTAAGCGTTTTAAGCAACTCAACTTGAACGCTACGGCCGCACACGTACAAACGCTAACCTGTGAGAAAAGAAACAAGGGTGGATTAGGGATACAGGTGAAGCGATACAGCGTGTGGATGCCTAGATTAGGCACATGCATCGCGAGCACAGCGCATATTCTAACCCTACATGCGCGCTGCGCGCTCCATTCGCATCACATACCTTTCACTCCTGCTTTCACCTGTGCAGAGCACGCGAGATGAACACCCGACCCCCCAACGAGCACAGCGTTAACAACCCTAACGTTTTGACGGAGCAACCAACACGAACGCAATGCGTGAGTGTGAAGTGACACAGACATACCTGAGAGACGGGTTGTTGAACTGCTCTGTGGTGCGGACTGATTGTGAATACTTTACTCTGAAGTTTGTAAAAAATTTGATGCAACTGTGCAAAAATTTTCTTTAAAACTTTAAAAACTACGGCTCATACCTTCTTTCGCAAATGCGGTTTTCGCTTGCGCAACCCTTTTCTTGGCGTCCGCTTCGTTTGCGCTTGTCTGCGACTTTAAGTTATGTGTAAAAATGACGATTTCCCGCGTGGTTTCGTCGATTTTCAACGATTTCACTTGCTAAATCGCAGCCCCTTCCGCAAAACCGCAGGAATCACTCCCTGCTGGTTCCATTTTCTATTTTTTTCAGCTCCTGGGGGTTTGTGTCCTCCATTGGGAGTATTGCTCCGCCCTGGCCCTTGGTTAGGACGTTTACTAAAACGCTGTTTATACAGCGATAGCCGTCCGCATTAGAGCGTTCGGCTATACCCTAGTGGACAGACACATGTGCTCTAGACAGGGAGTCCTGGGTTCAATTCCCACTGCCCCCACACTTTTTCCAAAAGTTTTCGCCGCACGCCAGCGACTTTTGAGGAATGCCCCTTCGAAGGGACATCATTCACGGTACATTACACTGTTTTTCAAGGGTCCATACAGTGTGATAGGCTTCTATGAAGTGATGAGAATGTTTTCTGTGAGTTTAATGCATTTTTTGAGGTAATTTTGGAAAGATTTGAGCCTTTTTCCTTGGTCCTACTAGCTTGATCAACTAGTACTCCAGGGGGGAGTAAGAAAAAGTCACTGCCATGTCTTTCTTGGAGGGCTTGATCCAGGCGAAGCCCCCCTTAAAACCCTTTGTTGATGCTGAGACAAACTTAAGTGTTTTTATCTCTCTTTTGTGGCCTAAAGTACACTTTCTCAAGGTAACTAGGGTTGTGACCCTAGCCCCCCCCATGAAGTTCACCCCTACCACTCAACTGAGCGGAGGTACCTTCCTTCATGGAGGTCATACCAAAATAAATCAGGCATTCCTTGCTTGTGGGCCTTGGAGGTTAAGCCTAAGTGGTCTCCCACCCCAAGACCCCTATACTCAATTGAATCTACCACTTATTGTGGTCCTACTTTGTAACTGTTTCTGAATTCAGTTGCTTGGCCAAGTCATTTTCTGTGTGGTCCTGACATCTATGCCCCTCAGTCCTAACCAGCACCATTTCACCCAAAAGAGTGCACATGAAGTGCCTATTGCAACCACTGAGGCTAGAGTCTGACCAATTTTCATTTAAAACCTTTTGCATTATTCATTTGTGATTGAATCTATGTTCATATACCTGCTTTGTCTATATGCAGCCCTTCTGTGTTACACTGGATTCCAAAACCAATCATTGATTTCATTGATTCGATCCATATTCAGTCCTTGCTCTACTTGCTGCTTTGGTTTGGGGTTTTCCACTACAAAACCAACTTGCAGGAATACATCAAAAGACCTAGGGCATAATTCAAGGACATCTTTCTTGCAGCATGCAGGGAAGGGAGGCGAGTCAATCACGAGTCAATCACAAGTCAATCAAGAACAGACTCAACGAGAAGATGAGCTCCTCCTGGGCTTATTCAACTTACTCACCATGCATCGTGTGAATGCCGCGACACAACGACCGCAGGAACAGCCCTAAGCACCAACCCTACAGCGATTTACCACAACCCTAAATGGTTAATGCTTCGTGCGTATTACACTTCTTTCTTTGCTCATTATTAGGAGAAAGAGAGGATTGAACGGCAACTTCACATCGCAAAACGAAGCCTAGCGTTCTAAGCAATCCTACTTCAACGCTATAGCGAAAGAAAGCACACACAAGCCCTTTCTTTTTCACTTGTGAAGAGAAGGAGGGAGTGAATGGATGCACAGGGAAAGTGCCACAACATGAGAATGCCCGAATCGGGCACATGCATCGCGAGCACAGCGCATACTCTAACCCTACGTGCGCGCTGCGTGCTCAATTTGTTTGGCATACCTTCGATTCACTGTTTTACCTGTGCAGAGCAAGGATGGTGAGGACGCATACCACCAACGAGCGCAGCGGTGACAACCCTAGCTTTTTACCAAAACAAACCACACGAACAAAATGCATACGTGTGTCATGACAGTAACATACCTAAGAGGCGGGTTGTCCGCCTGCTCTGTGGTGTGGCTACTTGTTTCATTCTTTTTCCAAAAGTTTACAAAATTTTTGATGCAACTGTGCAAAAATTTCTTTTAAAAGCTTTAAAAACCACGGCTCATACCTTCATTTCCTAGATCCGTTTGAGCTTCTGCGACTGTTTTTTTCGGATGCGGGTTAGTTGCGCTTGTCTGCGACTATAGGCTTTAGACAAATGAAGACGATTTCTAACGTGTTTTCGACAACTTTTAGCCACTTGAATTTTTAAACCGCTAATCCTTTCGCTAAACCACAGGATTCGCACCCTGTTGGTCACATTTTCTATTTTTTTTTTTATTGCTTGTAGATAGTGGCCTTCCGTACGGCCCCACATCTTTAGCCATCGTTCTGGAGTTGATGGGAAGTGTCCTTGCATTGAGCGTCACAGACATGATAAATTTTCTTCAAATCGGCCTTGTCTCGTGCTTTAGCCGCTCGTGCGTGCTGTCTCTGCTACGAGCAAAGGTTTGTGCTTTATGCTCGCTCTGCTTGTTCCTTGTTTTTGATAGAGAAAATTTTGATGCTTTTTCCCAATGCAAAATTATAGTTACAAAGTAGTTGAGCAGGGCAACCAAACACCATATCGAATCAAAATCACGATATTCTCCTTCCAAATCAAATCATGAGTAGCAAAGAGGGGCTACAAATGAGTAGTGCAGGGTTAAATACAAAGCTTCAGCCTTGAATAAACAAAGCAACTGGTTTTACAGTGTAAACGGACATAAGTCTTGCCCAATAGATAGTTATAACCACTTCATGTGCACAGCTTGGAATACAATGGAGTTGGTTAGGAATCAGCGGTATGTAGGTTGGGCCAGACACATGATATGGCTTGGCCAGCTTAGACAAGCAACTGAATTCACAAACAATTACTGGATACGACCACAATAAGTGGGTGAAACACTTGAGTATCTAGGTCCCGAGGTGGGAGACCACTAGGCTTAACCTCTAAAGAAAAAGGCATTATTTCGTTAATACCTCCATGAAAGAAGATACCTCCGCTCACCTGAGTGGGATGGGTGAACCTCACGTGAGGGCTAGGGTTAAAGCCCTAGTTACTTTGAAAAATGTATTTTTATGCTTCAAAAGATTGATAAAAATGATTAAGTGTTAATCTTTAAAATTTCCTCAAGAATAGGGGGGCTTGGCCTGGATCAAGTCCCTTAGAAGAGACCTGGTAGTGACTTTTTCTTACTCCGTGTAAACTGTTCTCTATACGCCTTGTGATGCCTCAGGTATTTCATTCAATTCGGACTGTGTGGCCCTACGCACAAATCTTCTATTTATTCATAGGCCAATAGGATGGTGTAATGGATGTCCTCTTAGTAGGAAAAAGTCACTGCCATGTCTTCTTGGGGTACTTGATCCAAGCCAAGGCCCCCCTAAACCTTGGGAAGCTATGAAGACTAACACTTAATCACTCTTTTCGAGGCTTTACGTACATTTTTCAAAGTAAGTAGGCTTATAACCCTAGTCCCCCATGAAGTTCACCCCTAGCACTCAAGTGAGCGGAGGTATCTTCCTTCATGGAGGTAATACCGAAATCAAATAGGCATTTCATGCCTTGGGCCTTGTTGGTTAAGCCTAGTGGCCTCCCACCTCACGACCCCTATACTCAATTGTTTCACCTACTTATTGTGGGCCTACTTTTTAACTGATTCTGAATTCAGTTGCTTGGCCATGCTGGCCAAGCCATATCCTGTCTCTGGCCCAACCTACATCCCCAATATTCCTAACCTACTCCATTGCATGTCAAAGAGTGCACATGAGGTGCTTGGGACTGTTTCTGAGGCCAGATTTATGTCAGTTTTCATTATATATAAAAATCATTTGTTTTGTCCATTTGTGATTGAATCTTTGTACTTAATCATGCATTGTCTTTCTGCAACCTTTCTCTGATACATTGGATTTCAAAACTATTCATTTATTCGATCCATATTCTTTTCATGCTCTACTTGCTGCTGTGGTCCTGTTTTCCAGCTACAAAACCTGCAGGATTTCATCAAAACCTTTAGGGCACTAATTGAGGATATTCTTTCTCTCTTTGTATGCTTGTCAAAGTAACATGATGGGGTATCAACTCCTCCCATCATTGGCAGCATACCCATTCGAGCATAGCTCAATGTGGACCTGAAGTATGCTACCCTGATCTTTTTGCTAAAAACCTCTCCTCACATACAATTCCTGTTAATTGGATAGTGGTGTGATGGCTCTTCCCCAATTAAACTTTGGCAGCCTTTTGGCAAACATGTATTGCCGCAAAATGGTGCTCAACCAACGTGTGGACTAAATGTAGCATGCAGGATATTACTAGATACCCATAATGTGGAGGAAGCATAGAGAATAGAGAATTACATTTGAACTAGCAATGCTTTCTGGCAAAGATGAAAAATGCACAAAGCCCAAAAATACACCGATAAATCTGCGAATATTCAAAGTAACAAAAAAGAGGGGTTGATCTTTTTTTTCGGACGCAATTTTTTTTCTAGATGATCCAAAAACATCGACTAAATTTCAAGTCAAAGCATACAGATTTTGAGCGACCATGTTTTTCAAAAATTTTCCTACCCTTTTGTGGAGGCCACCTTAAAAAAAAATTCTGCAAACTTGGAGAACGTAAAAAAAAAATCAAGTGCACTGCAGTTCAACATCCAGATACTACAATTTTTCCAAACCTCAATGAAGGCCTAGGGCTTACAAATAATGATGCACTCACACAACAAACCCACAACGCCACAGCACAGCATGACGAATCTGTCACGCCCGGGGGCATCCCGGTGTCCTGTCAATTCATGGAAAAGACTGGAGGCTGGAAAAACAGCAGAGGTGAGAAAACAGCCGTGTACAGTGCCTGCCAAATGCCTAGAGGACATGGAACACTGGCTGATCAACACATTTTTGCTTCACCAACCTTCCCCGTCTGCTGTCAATTCATGGTAAAGACCTGGGGCCGGCTGCAACACAAATTCATCTCGAAACTCAAATCAAGAAACAATTCAGGGGGCGGAAGGGGCCGGGCGGCGGAATCCATCCACTCGCCCCTCCCAAAGTTTAGTGCTCCTCTCTTGCATTCACCTGTTGCTCCTGTGCCAGTGATGAGGGTGGCAGGGCAGGGCAGGCCAGGGATGAAATCCATCGAAACCAAAATCAGACAGTGCATGAAGGAAGGGCCGCCATCACGAAAGCAGCATCAGCCCGCTGCCAAATGCGCTTCCGCGCTGCCGGGCTTTTGGTTTGGTATCATTCGGAACAAGGAAGAACAAAGGATGTCTTCTTCTGTGCCCAAAGTTGGAGACGAGTGCGCAAAGGAAAGCCACTGTGAAGCACTTTCCCTTTTGGCCTGGGAAAGGGTTTCGAGTATCATCACCCATGTGCCCGTAGGGCTTGGGATGCCACGTGGGGTGCCATTGACTCTGCCAAGGCCAGAGGCAGCACATGGAGGCCACAGGAGATGAAAGAAAGCTTGTCAAGGGGATGAGAACGACCCCTGGGCACCCTTCGCACACAGGTTTGCTGATGAATGCATTTCCAGATGAATGCAAGACATGCTACGAGCACATCGACACAAAAAGCACACGACACAAACGACACAGCAGCCTACCTCAAGCGTCACAAATAACAAACAAACAACATCAGACCCAAATGCAACGACAGGCAGTCAAAACAAGTGAGAATGGACAACCTGATGATGAGTGTGCACAGCAACGGAGGCGATGTAGCCCCCCCCCCCCCCCCCCGTGGGAGAACAAAGATAACATTCCAAAAATTTGACAGAAGTCAAACCCACTGTTGCCATTCTGACACGGGCGCTGTTGCCTGCCCCGTGAGAAGACAGAAGCACCAAGAGAAGAGTCTGCCAGTGACGCAATCAACAAAATGGGGCATCATCAGTGCAAAAGGGGGGGTTGCAGAAAGTGGCGGGACACAAACGCGTGCCCCAAAATACCAGCCTGAGACCCTAACACAGGACAACCAGAAAGTGGAACCACCAATTCATTGGTTCCAAAAGAGAGAAACAAAGGCACCGCGCACACCGCGCATTGCACCGCGCGCTCTTTTTTGGTTCGCGTTTTACGCATTTTTGGCAGATTTTCAGGGTGGCAGGGACGCGGTGGCTAAGGGGACAGCATACAACAACTACCTCCTCACCAATGTCATGGGGGTTGTAGCCGCCCACAACCCCTGCCAGGGGGGGGGGGGCGTTGAGCACAAAGAGACCTCCACGGCACGGCCCGCACCGAAGAGGGTGCCCCACAGGGTGCCCAAGCCTATGAAGCAAGCATTCCAAATCCGAGTCCGAAGATCTCGTGCGGGAAATGATCACAACTCCACACCCATCATCGCCAGGGGTGACGGTCTTCAGGTGTGCTCCCCCTTGCCAAAGGAGGTGGGTGATCGCAATTTTTGGATCCCGCTGCCCACCCGGAAGCTCTACCTGCGCTTGTGGGACAGTGGTCCGCTGTGACTAAATGAACAAAAGGGTGCGTTCAGAAAACAACGCGCACCAAAGCGCGCGCACCGCGCGTTCGTTTCTCTCAAAGTTGTAGAAGCAGGTCAGCCCATTCAAGTCCTGCACGCTCTGTGTACTCAGATCAGCTCTGAGACAGGGAGTGGCTGGGCCACCAAGCCATCCCCCTACGCCAAGGGCTCGGGTGTCTTTGCTGTTGACCCCTCCAAACCCCGTTCCCGGGGTCCCCGACCCTCTCGGGGGCGTCGGCGCTCTCCCTTGCCCCTCCTCCCGTCAGGACCCTCCTGGCGGCGTCCGTCTGCAGACGGCTAAAAAGTCCATGAGCCGCGGGAGCGCGGCGACGGTTTGGGGCCCCCGATCCGTCAGGCCGCAGCTGTGCAGCTGCCTGCAATGGACGGGAGCGGTGAGCCCTCCCCGGCGATCCAGCCCTCGCCACCCGTCGCCTCTTTTTGGGCCTGTTTGGAGTTGATAGCCCGGGAAACCAGGCTGCACCGGCCGCTTGCTCGCAGCCGCTGATCCAAGAATTGTGGAAACAACACCGACTGCTAACGGCCGAAAATAATCAAAATGCAGCTGCCCAAAAATGGCCAAAACGGCCGAAAATAATAATACTGATCATGATCTTCTGACACGTGGTTGTTCTCACAAAGGGGTTTAGCTGGCAGAGATGTGATACAGAGATGACATGAATCTGGGATGTCACAGCTTGTAGCACAGGGGGGGAAGATGAGATCACTGTGTGGCATGAGGGGAAGATGAGACATTCACTTATAGCGTCATCCGCCATGTACATGAGGAAACAAAGTGGAGGGACAACCAGCGGACTAGAATGCGGAACCTGAGGACACACAGACAGAGACAAGGCAGAAAGCACTTGGGGGGGTGGGGAGGGGCAGAGGTGAAGGTAGACTGCCTGCCATACCCTGGAACGATAAGCATTACCAACACATCGGCCTGGCCACAGGGCAAAATACAAGAGAATACAGGAAAGCGCAGAGCAGGAGGGAGCACGAAAGAAAAGCAATGCAACCGAAAGCAAAGCAAAGCAAAGCAGATCAAAGCAAAGCAGATCAAAGCAAAGGAGGAGGAAAGGACAGCGGAGCGGAGCACCGGCAGAACCTGGCACACACCCCAGAGGATCATTGTTGAAAGCTCCACCCGCTGTTCACCCATTTGCACACAGGGCAACAGAACACCACAGAGTACAGCACAGCACAGCACAGCACAGCAGAACACACAAAGAAAAGCACTGCAAAAGCGCGGCAACACCCAACAAAGCATGGCAAAACGAGAGCAGGATCAAAGACGACAGCACAGCATAGCAAAGCATGGTAGAGCAAAGCACAGTGCAGCAAAGGGGTGCAAAACAAAGCCCTGGAAAGCAAGGCAAAGGAGAGCACAACAGTTCAAAGAAAAGCAGAGAACAACAAAACAGAGTACATCACAGCAATCTCGAAATTTCCCCGCCGAAATAGTCCCCAGACGAAACCCCCCCCCCCCCGTGTACACTTGACACAAAGAATCTCCTGCACCTCACCCTGTCCAACACCACCAATCCAACAACCCCCATCGACCCCCCACATCAGAACAATAATTGAAGCATGCAACCCGCCTTCCGCTGTAGGACACCTGTGCACAAAGCTAAGCCGCACCTGTGTGCATACCATGTGCACAGTGCACACGAGCTCTTTGATTTTCTTCTCAATTGAAGGCCAGTGCCCTAACTAGGCCGTTGCTTAGTGTGGCAAACACCGGCGGCCAGGGGTTGAGGGGCGGTTGGGGGTGCAACGGTTGCCCACCCTTTGAGATGTGTCCTTGTCTACCAACCCCGTAGCAACCCCACCCCCAATTCGGTGAAGAAGTCCCAACAATTCGGCAGAACAATTCGGCGGGCCCATTTTTCGGCGAAATGCTTCCCAGTCACCAGGAATATGCCATGGTCCCCCAAACACACTGTCCCTTTGGTTGCTGTGTTGTCAGAGACATGTGGAAACCCTTATTAGCTGAAAAAAAAATTTGCATCCTGCTGGTTGTATAAGACGAAAAATGGCATCTGCAGAGCGAAAATGATTGGTTGAATGGGTACAGTGTTGGGCTGTAAAGCACTGAAAATGGGGTTACTCTGGTTCAAACCCCGATGGGGTCAATTTTCTGACCTGGACCCAGAGTCAAAGACAGGTTTTTGGAAGTGTCCGGGGGGGAACTTGGTCCCACCACTTCAGTTTGCGGCGCTTTTTTTTTTCATGTGCACGGGCGGCTGAAGAACGCACTGGGCCGTGCAGAGCGAACACAAAATTCGCAAACTGCCCCCTCACCGGCATCAGGATACTTGTCCCGAAGAAAAGCTTGATCAGCGGAGGACAACGAATCCCAGGGGACCAAAGACACGTCTTTTTGTGGACAGTAAAAATACTTCATGGTGCCAATCTGAACAACCAATGTACAAAGAAAAGGTATTATGCAGTGTCCCAAAGTAAGTGACGCCTCCAACTCAGGTGACCCAGAACCCATAAACCCCAACATGTCGGCAAAACGAGGCAGCAAAGTCCCAGAAACCTAGTGATTCGGCAAAACAAATCGGCAAGATTCAGAAACCCTGAAATTCGGCAAAATTGGCCAAATTCGGCCGCCGAATTGGGGGGGGGGGGGTTGCCGTAGGCCATGGGGTGCATGCTGAGGGCGCATGTGGTGCGGCCCAGGAGGGTGAAAGGCACGGTCAGCAGGCAGGTAGGGGACACAAAGGGCCCTCACGGGGCAATGGGGCAATGGGGGGGGCGTAGTGAGGCGCGCTGAGGGCGTGAGGGTGCACAGGACAGCGGCTGCGCGCTTTGAACCCTCCCATCCCCCATCTCTCTGGGCTTGCTCGGTATGTGTCTGTATTGAGCAGCGACATCCCGAGTCTTTACACGAGAACATGCGCCGCTGATGGTGCTTTGCGTGTTGGTGTACTATTCGCCCCCCCCCCCCCCGGCTCAACACA
The DNA here is from genome assembly GCA_964036045.1 of Eutreptiella sp. 'Long Island Sound 2002'. NCBI lineage: Eukaryota > Euglenozoa > Euglenophyceae > Eutreptiales > Eutreptiaceae > Eutreptiella > Eutreptiella sp. 'Long Island Sound 2002'. The sequence goes on from OZ038389.1 coordinate 27,713,232, forward strand.
TAATTCTTCGTAAGGTTCACCAAGGGTCATCGAGGCATAAGGGAGCCCACCACACGGATGAATTAGAGGTGAGGAAACAGGGGAGAGGGGGAGGGCTGGGCCCACACACCCCTCCTCCTGTGGTCTACGCCGAAGGCGCCGAACTTTTTTTGGCCCAAACTCTCCTGCGCCAAAAGAACGGAAGAGAAATTTGACTTGGGCAGAATGGAGGATTGGTGTCTCAGGTTGTAGATTGAAGGCCATGCGTCCGTACCCGAAATGACAATTACAAAATTTCCCCAAAATATTTGTCCGGTGGTGTGCGGCGGCTTTTTCTTGCAGGGGCCAAAAGTGGTCCCAAATGAGCAATGAGCCCTCCGAAAAACTTGGGCTTTTCAAAAGCGATCCTGAAGCATTTCGGATGCACAGACAACGGAAGGAGCCCATTTTGAGCTCGTTTTTTTGCCCCCAAAAGTGCTACAAACCCTTGAAAATAGGCCATTTTGGGACCAAAAATGGGTCAAAAACGAGTCACAAACGCATTGTTCCAAGGCTGATTCTGCACCATTTGGGGTGCACAAAAGGTGAATTATGGCCATTTTGAGCCCATTTTGACCCATGTTAGCGCATCTACACACGTCAAGGTGCCAATTTCTGCACTTGTGGTGTAATGTAGCGCACGGATGTGCTCCAATGCCACGCAGAGTAGGGGTGAGTGTAGCTTAACGGATCAAAACCCATTACTACCCCTCTCCCCCCCCGTTAATCCAGCTAACAAGCAATACGGAAGCAAGCACGCCATCATTCCGTTTTGCCCATTACTCCTTCCCAAAGCTTCGGGCTCTACTCTACTCTAGCCATCCTGAAGCCCGGGTGGTGCCCTTGCCAGAACCAAGTTTTGAGCCGGGGCGCCAAGTCGGGAGGTGCCCTGGTCTGCACTGGTTTGGGCCAAAAAAAAGCCGTTTTTATGGCCCAAACAGCCCTGGAACCCGTTCAAAATGGCCAAACCGGCACAGTTTGCAGTGTATAGAATGTGCATTGCCATGGGATTATGCAGCGCACAGAAGGCACAGTGCCATCTGCACAAGGCACACTGCTGCCACTGGCATCCCACTGACCTCCATCCAAGTCCGAGTGCCAGGGTCGCCTGTTTGCTACACCAGCAACGCACACTCCGCATTTCAGTCGCATTCACCCGCCCGTTGATATTTGGTCTTGAAGTTTGGACCTCTTTTAAGTGCCGATAAGCAATGTAAAAACTGTGCAGTGTAATGTGCAAATTGTACAGATTGCAGTGAAAAGTGTGTGCAGCGAAGTGTGCAACCCGCAAAGTTTGCAGTGAAGAGAGCGTGTAGTGCAAAGTGCAAGTTGCACATTTCTGCGGTGTATAGAATGTGTGGTGCAATGTTGACAGTGCACAGTGTCAGACACTATGTTCTGGTCTAGTGCACAAAAGGGATGGGATATTGATCATGAATGTCAGATGTGATGGGGGCTGTTTGCAGGGGGCCTTGCAAAATGGTACAAATTGTAGTGCCACCACTGATCCAGATTGTCAGTTGTGCGCATCGCGCCCGTCGAAATGCTGCCCTCCGCATGCCAATCCCCATGCCCCCAAAACGCTCAGTACCATGCACCAGAATGATCACTGCCCCTCGGCCGTGCCCTGCGAGCCCCGGGCTTACTGCTGGGTCCTGGACCCTGGTCCCCGATCACACCCCCTTCCCCTGCCATGACCCTGCTGCCTGCCACTTGGTCACCAAAATCCTGGACCCTCGAACAAACGGAGCAGACCTGTGGCGACAGAGCGATGATCTGCTTCACTCGGGTCATTCTGTGGAGAAGACAACCGTAGACCAGAACATTGCGAAGAATCATCACAGCATTGCACAGAACGCCGACAACAGACAGACAGACAGACAGAGAGACATGCGTGTTCATCACACAAGGCCTCCACTAGCTCACTTTTCTGATTCCCCCCCCTTTTGTTGGGATCGCGCCCGTGCGTTGCGCCCGGGGGAAGTGCGCAACCTCACGCCAAGTCTGTCTGGGGATCGTACCCGGGGCTGTCCTGCGAGGGAAGAACAGAGGGATGGTGGCTGCATCATCGCTGCTGAGCGAGTGCTGCCCAACCGCAATGCCTCGGTGTGCACACCCCCACGGACATGGGACATGGTACACTTGCAGACTTGTGTGGGAAATACTCCCACCTTCTCCCATCACAATGCCTATGGCAGAGCATGCGCCGCCACGACAAATGCACCGCCACAAACCGACGACAGCAAACCACATACACAACACCACCGAGGACTCTGCAAACCGGGAGGGAGCCGTAGCACCGCCAAAGGCCAGAGATAGAAGGCACACCCACAGAGGTGCCCCAAAGGATCACTGAGGCACACAGGAGGCCACCACAGGGATCAATTGGAAGGTAGGAGGAGGGGGGAGGGGGGGGGGGGGGTAGGCGGAGACCCCCCTGCTCCAACAGTCGGTGCCGAAGGCGATGAACTTTTTTTTTTGCGGCCTAAACTCTCTTGCGCCAAAAGAGAAATTTGACTAGGCCACAACAGTTCTATGGATTGGTGTCTCATTTTGTACATTGAAAACCGTGCGTCTGTTGCCATGTTCCGTTGCCTCACAATGCTGTGTGTTCTGGGAACAACCACAAATGTGGTGCGTGCCGATGGACGGGTGCCATGTGTACGCTACCCATGGCCTTATACGTACTCCCATTGTCACCAAATGATCCCCCAACACCAGCCCAAGGGCCCCTTGGGGTTGTCGAAGGTCGCCCACGAATCACTATTTTTCAGCCAAACCCATGCTGGCCTCAAAGGTCCTCACCCGTGTTGGTAAAGTGTGTGAAAGTCCGCTCACTGAGGATGCACAGGGAGCTCACTGAGGATGCACAGGGAGCTCACTGAGGATGCACAGGGAGCTCACTGAGGATGCACAGGGAGCTCACTGAGGATGCACAGGGAGCAGGAACTGCCCCCTGACAACCCCCCCCCCCCTGTACAGTCACTATTTATGGGGGGGTGGGGGGGGTTCTGGCCCTTCTGCACCCACCCGCATAGCAGAAATCGCAGCACCCACCCAGGACCCCCCCCCCTTGTAAACATGCAGGGTGGCTCTCGGAAGGAAAGACCCAGGCGCTCTCCCGGGGATTGACGGCTCGGCAACCCCACCCCAAAGGGGGTGGAGTCGATGGTTTGTGCTTAGGAGGATTCGAAGGTCTGGAGAACAGCTAAGAGACAGACCGGCGCTTCCAGTCTGCCCGAGGCGTGCGCTGCAAGTCGGCTGTCTGCCCACTTGATTCGGGCCCCGCGTGCTTTGACGTCATCCTGACGCAATCCTGACGCTATATTATCTTGACGCCTTCCTGACGCCATCCTGACGCGCTCCTGACGCCTACACCACTACCCTGACAAACCTGTGACGCCTTCCTGACGCCATCCTGACGCCATCCTGACGCCATCCTGACGCCATCCTGACGCCTTCCTGACGCCACCCTGACGCCACCCTGACGCCATCCTGACACCATCCTGACGCCATCCTGACGCCATCCTGACGCCACCCTCACGCCAAACCGACGCCATCGTGACGCCATCCTGACGCCATCCTGACGCTACCCTGACGCCTTCCTGACGCCATCCTGACGCGCTCGTGACTCCTACACCACTACCCTGACAAACCTGTGACGCCTTCCTGACGCCATCCTGACGCCTTCCTGACGCCATCCTGACGCCTTCCTGACGCCATCTTGACGCCATCCTGACACCATCCTGACGCCATCCTGACGCCATCCTGCCTCCATCCTGACGCCATCCTGACGCCGTCGTGACGCCATCCTTACGCCATCCTCACGCCAACCCGACGCAATCTTGACGCCATCCTGAAGCCATCCTGACCCCATTCTAACGCCATCCCGACGCCATCCTTACGCCACCCTGACGCCAATCTGACGCCTTCCTGACGCCTTCCTGACGCCATCCTGACACCATCCCGACGCCATCCTGACACCATCCTGATGCCATCCTGACGCCTTCCTGACTCCATCCTGACGCCATCCTGACGCCACCTTGGCGCCATCCTGACGCCACCCTAACGCCATCCTGACACCATCCTGACGCCATTCTAACGCCACCATGACGCCATCCTGACGCCACCCAGACGCCATCCTAACGCCTTCCTGACCCCATTCTAACGCCATCCCGACGCCATCCTGACGCCATCCTTAGGCCACCCTAACGCCAGCCTCACGCCTTCCTGACGCCATCCTGACGCCATCCTGACACCATCCTGACGCCAGCCTGACGCCATCCTGACGCCACCCAGACGCCATCCTAACGCCTTCCTGACCCCATTCTAACGCCATCCCGACGCCTTCCTGACGCCATCCTTAGGCCACCCTAACGCCAGCCTCACGCCTTCCTGACGCCATCCTGACGCCATCTTGACACCATCCTGACGCCAGCCTGACGCCATCCTGACGCCACCCTGACGCCTCCTGACGCCATCCTAACGCCACCCTGCCGCCATCCTGATGCCTTCCTGACCCCATTCTAACGCCATCTTGACGCCATCGTGACGCCATTCTGACGCCACCCTGACGCCATCCTAACGCCATCCTGACGCCTTCCTGACGCCATCCTGACGCCATCGTGACGCCATCGTGACGTCACCATGACGCCAGCCTCACGCCAACGCAACGCCATCTTGACGCCATCCTACCGCCTTCCTGACGCCATCCTGACGCCATCCTAACGCCTTCCTGACGCCATCCTGACGCCACCCTAACGCCATCCTGACACCATCCTGACCCCATTCTAACAAAATCCTGACGCCATCGTGACGCCACCATGACGCCATCCTGACGCCACCCTGACGCCATCCTAACGCCTTCCTGACCCTATTCTAACGCCAGCCCGACGCCATCCTGACGCCATCCTTAGGCCACCCTCACGCCTTCCTGACGCCACCCTGACGCCATCCTGACGCCACCCCGACGCCACCCTGACGCCATCCTGATGCCATCCTGACGCCATCCTGACGCCATCCTGACGACACCCTGACGCCATCCTAACGCCACCCTGCCGCCATCCTGATGCCATCCTGACCCCATTCTAACGCCATCCCGACGCCATTCTGACGCCACCCTGACGCCATCCTAACGCCTTCCTAACGCCTTCCTGACGCCTTCCTGACGCCATCCTGACGCCTTCCTGACGCCATCGTGACGTCACCCTGACGCCAGCCTCACGCCAACGCAACGCCATCTTGACGCCATCCTACCGCCTTCCTGACGCCATCCTGACGCCATCCTAACGCCATCCTGACGCCATCCTGACGCCATCCTGACGCCACCCTAACGCCATCCTGACACCATCCTGACCCCATTCTAACAAAATCCTGACGCCATCGTGACGCCACCATGACGCCATCCTGACGCCATCCTAACGCCTTTCTGACCCCATTCTAACGCCATCCCGACGCCATCCTGACGCCATCCTTAGGCCACCCTAACGCGAGCCTCACGCCTTCGTGACGCCATCCTGACGCCATCCGGACTCCATCCTGACGCCATGCTGACGCCATCCTGACGCCACCCTAACGCCATCCTGACGCCACCCCGACGCCACCCTGACGCCATCCTGATGCCATCCTGACGCCATCCTGACGCCATCCTGACGCCACCCTGACGCCATCCTAACGCCACCCTGCCGCCATCCTGATGCCTTCCTGACCCCATTCTAACGCCATCCTGACGCCACCCTAACGCCATCCTGACACCATCCTGACCCCATTCTAACGCCATCCGGACGCCATCCTGACGCCACCATGACGCCATCCTGACGCCACCCAGACGCCATCCTAACGCCTTCGTGACCCCATTCTAACGCCATCCGGACGCCATCCTGACCCCATTCTAACGCCATCCCGACGCCTTCCTGACGCCATCCTTAGGCCACCCTAACGCCAGCCTCACGCCTTCCTGACGCCATCCTGACGCCATCCTGACACCATCCTGACGCCAGCCTGACGCCACTCTGACGCCACCCTGACGCCTCCTGACGCCATCCTAACGCCACCCTGCCGCCATCCTGATGCCTTCCTGACCCCATTCTAACGCCATCCTGACGCCATCGTGACGCCATTCTGACGCCACCCTGACGCCATCCTAACGCCATCTTGACGCCTTCCTGACGCCATCCTGACGCCATCCTGACGCCATCGTGACGCCATCGTGACGTCACCATGACGCCAGCCTCACGCCAACGCAACGCCATCTTGACGCCATCCTACCGCCTTCCTGACGCCATCCTGACGCCATCCTAACGCCATCCTGACGCCATCCTGACGCCATCCTGACGCCACCCTAACGCCATCCTGACACCATCCTGGCCCCATTCTAACAAAATCCTGACGCCATCGTGACGCCACCATGACGCCATCCTGACGCCACCCTGACGCCATCCTAACGCCTTCCTGACCCTATTCTAACGCCATCCCGACGCCATCCTGACGCCATCCTTACGCCACCCTAACGCCAGCCACACGCCATCCTGACGCCATCCTTAGGCCACCCTCACGCCTTCCTGACGCCATCCTGACGCCATCCTGCCTCCATCCTGACGCCATGCTGACGCCATCCTGACGCCACCTTGACGCCATCCTGACGCCACCCTGACGCCACCATGACGCCATCCTGATGCCATCCTGACGCCATCCTGACGCCACCCTGACGCCATCCTAACGCCACCCTGCCGCCATCCTGATGCCATCCTGACCCCATTCTAACGCCATCCCGACGCCATTCTGACGCCACCCTGACGCCATCCTAACGCCATCCTGACGCCTTTCTGACGCCATCCTGACGCCATCGTGACGTCACCCTGACGCCAGCCTCACGCCAACGCAACGCCATCTTGACGCCATCCTACCGCCTTCCTGACGCCATCCTGACGCCATCCTAACGCCATTCTGACGCCATCCTGACGCCACCCTAACGCCATCCTGACACCATCCTGACCCCATTCTAACAAAATCCTGACGCCATCGTGACGCCACCATGACGCCACCATGACGCCATCCTGACGCCATCCTAACGCCTTCCTGACCCCATTCTAACGCCATCCTGACGCCATCCTTAGGCCACCCTAACGCCAGCCTCACGCCTTCCTGACGCCATCCTGACGCCATCCGGACTCCATCCTGACGCCAGGCTGACGCCATCCTGACGCCACCCTGACGCCATCGTGACGCCACCCCGACGCCACCCTGACGCCATCCTGATGCCATCCTGACGCCTTCCTGACGCCATCCTGACGCCACCCTGACGCCATCCTAACGCCACCCTGCCGCCATCCTGATGCCATCCTGACCCCATTCTAACGCCATCCTGACGCCATCCTGACGCCTTCCTGACGCCACCCTAACGCCATCCTAACGCCTTCAGGACGCCATCCTGACGCCACCCTGACGCCAGCCTCACGCCAACGCAACGCCATCTTGACGCCATCCTACCGCCCTACGTCATCCTGACGCCATCCTAACGCCATCTTGACGCCATCCTGACGCCATCCTGACGCCACCCTGACGCCATCCTGACGCCATCCTAACGCCATCCCCACGCCATCCTTACGCCATCCTTACGCCATCCCGACGCCATCCTGACACCATCCTGACGCCATCCTGACGCCATCCTGACGCCACCCTGACGCCATCCTCACGCCAACCCGACGCAATCTTGACGCCATCCTAACGCCATTCTGACGCCATCCTGACGCCATCCTGACGCCCTCCTGACGCCACCCTGACGCCATCCTCACGCCAACCCGACGCCATCTTGACGCCATCCTGAAGCCATCCTCACGCCTTCCTGACGCCATCCTGACGCCCTCCTGACGCCACCCTGACGCCATCCTCACACCAACCCGACGACATCTTGACGCCATCCTGACGCCTTCCTGACGCTACCCTGACGCCTTCCTGACCCCATCCTGACGCGCTCCTGACGCCTACAACACTACCCTGACAAACCTGTGACGCCTTCCTGACGCCATCCTGACGCCATCCTGACGCCTTCCTGACGCCTTCCCGACGCCTTCCTGACGCCGTCCCGACGCCACCCTGACGCCATCCTGACGCCATCCTGACGCCTTCCTGACGCCACCCTAACGCCATCCTAACGCCTTCATGACGCCATCGTGACGCCACCTTGACGCCAGCCTCACGCCAACGCAACGCCATCTTGACGCCATCCTACCGCCCTACGTCATCCTGACGCCATCCTAACGCCATCCTGACGCCATCCTGACGCCATCCTGACGCCACCCTAACGCCATCCTGACGCCATCCTAACGCCATCCCCACGCCATCCTTACGCCATCCTTACGCCATCCCGACGCCATCCTGACACCATCCTGACGCCATCCTGACGCCATCCTGACGCCACCCTGACGCCATCCTCACGCCAACCCGACGCAATCTTGACGCCATCCTAACGCCTTCCTGACGCTACCCTGACGCCTTCCTGACCCCATCCTGACGCGCTCCTGGCGCCTACAACACTACCCTGACAAACCTGTGACGCCATCCTGACGCCATCCTGACGCCATCCTGACGCCTTCCTGACGCCATCCTGACGCCTTCCTGACGCCATCTTGACGCCGTCCCGACGCCATCCCGACGCCATCCTGATGCCATCCTGACGCCATCCTGACGCCACCCTGACGCCATCCTCACGCCAACCCGACGCAATCTTGACGCCATCCTGACGCCATCCTGACGCCATCCTTACGCCACCCTGACGCCGATCTGACACCATCCTGACCCCATATTAACGCCATCCTGACGCCATCCTGACGCCATCCTTACGCCACCCTGACACCGATCCGACGCCTTCCTGACGCCATCCTGACGCCATCCTGACACCATCCCGACGCCATCCTGACACCATCCTGACGCCTTCCTGACGCCATCCTGACGCCATCCTGACGCCATCTTGACGCCATCCTAACGCCATCCTAACGCCATCCTGACGCCATCCTGACACCATCCCGACGCCATCCTGACACCATCCTGACGCCATCCTGACGCCTTCCTGACGCCATCCTGACGCCATCCTGACGCCATCTTGACGCCATCCTAACGCCTTCCTGACGCCATCCTGACGCCATCCTGACACCATCCCGACGCCATCCTGACACCATCCTGACGCCATCCTGACGCCTTCCTGACGCCATCCTGACGCCATCCTGACGCCACCCTAACGCCATCCTAACGCCTTCCTGACCCCATTCTAACGCCATCCTGCCGCCATCCTGACGCCTTCCTGACCCCATTGTAACGCCATCGCGACGCCATCCTGACACCAACCCGACGCCATCTTGACGCCATCCTGACGCCTTCCTGACGCCACCCTGACGCCTTCCTGACGCTACCCCGACGCCTTCCTGACGCCAGCTTGACGCCCTGCCAAACCTGTGACGCCTTCCTGACGCCATCGTGACGCCTTCCTGACGCCATTTTGACACCATCGTGACTCCATCTTGACGCCATCCTGACGCCACCCTGACGCCATCCTCACGCCAACCCGACGCAATCTTGACGCCATCCTGATGCCATCTTGACCCCATTCTAACGCCATCCCGACGCCATCCTTACGCCACCCTGACACCAATCTAACGCCTTCGTAACGCCATCCTGACGCCATCCTGACACCATCCCGACGCAATCCTGACGCCATCCTGACTCCATCCTGACGCCATCTTGACGCCACCTTGACGCCACCCTAACGCCACCCTAACGCCATCCTAACGCCTTCCTGACCCCATTCTAACGCCATCCGGACGCCATCCTGACGCCACCATGACGCCATCTTGACGCCACCCAGACGCCATCCTAACGCCTTCCTGACCCCATTCTAACGCCATCCTGACGCCGCCATCCTTACGCCACCCTAACGCGAGCCTCACGCCTTCCTGACGCCATCCTGACGCCATCTTGACGCCATCCTGACGCCATCCTGACGCCATCCTGACGCCATCCTGACGCCATCCTAACGCCATCCCGACGCCATCCTTACGCCATCCTTACGCCATCCTGCCGCCATCCTAACGCCTTCCTGACCCCATTCTAACGCCATCCTGACGCCATCCTGAAGCCATCCTGACGCCATCCTGACGCCACCCTTACGCCATCCTCACGCCAACCCGACGCAATCTTGACGCCATCCTGACGCCATCCTGAGGCCATCCTGACGCCATCCTGACGCCCTCCTGACGCCGGCCTGACGCCATCCTCACGCCAACCCGACGCCATCCTGAAGCCATCCTGAAGCCATCCTGACGCCTTCCTGACGCCATCCTGACGCCCTCCTGACGCCACCCTGACGCCATCCTCACACCAACCCGACGCCATCCTGACGCCATCCTGACGCCTTCCTGACGCTACCCTGACGCCTTCTTGACGCCATCCTGACGCGCTCCTGACGCCTACAACGCTACCCTGACAAACCTGTGACGCCATCCTGACGCCATCCTGACGCCATCCTGACGCCATCCTGACGCCATCCCGACGCCTTCCTGACGCCATCTTGACGCCATCCCGACACCATCCTGACGCCATCCTGACGCCATCCTGACGCCATCCTGACGCCATCCTGACACCATCCTTGACGCCATCCTGACGCCATCCTGACACCATCCCGACGCCATCCTGACACCATCCTGACGCGATCCTGACTCCATCCTGACGCCATCTTGACGCCACCCTAACGCCACCCTAACGCCATCCTAACGCCTTCCTGACCCCATTCTAACGCCATCCGGACGCCATCCTGACGCCACCATGACGCCATCTTGACGCCACCCAGACGCCATCCTAACGCCTTCCTGACCCCATTCTAACGCCATCCTGACGCCGCCATCCTTACGCCACCCTAACGCCAGCCTCACGCCTTCCTGACGCCATCCTGACGTCATCCTGACGCCATCCTGATGCCATCATGACGCCATCCTGACGCCATCCTGACGCCATCCTAACGCCATCCCTACGCCATCCTTACGCCATCCTTACGCCATCCTGCCGCCATCCTAACGCCTTCCTGACCCCATTCTAACGCCATCCTGACGCCATCCTGAAGCCATCCTGACGCCATCCTGACGCCACCCTTACGCCATCCTCACGCCAACCCGACGCAATCTTGACGCCATCCTGACGCCATCCTGACGCCATCCTTGCGCCATCCTGACGCCATCCTGACGCCACCCTGACGCCATCCTCACGCCAACCCGACGCCATCTTGACGCCATCCTGAAGCCATCCTGACGACTTCCTGACGCCATCCTAACGCCCTCCTGACGCCACCCTGACGCCATCCTCACACCAACCCGACGCCATCTTGACGCCATCCTGACGCCTTCCTGACGCTACCCTGACGCCTTCTTGACGCCATCCTGACGCGCTCCTGACGCCATCCTTACGCCATCCTGACGCCATCGTGACTCCATCCTGACGCCATCCTGACGCCATCTTGACGCCATCCTGACGCCATCCTGACGCCATCCTCACGCCAACCCGACGCAATCTTGACGCCATCCTGACGCCATCCTGACGCCATCCTTACGCCATCCTGACGCCATCGTGACTCCATCCTGACGCCATCCTGACGCCATCTTGACGCCATCCTGACGCCATCCTCACGCCAACCCGACGCCATCCTCACGCCAACCCGACGCCATCCTGACGCCTCCCTGACGCCACCCTGACGCCTTCCTGACGCTACCCTGACGCCTTCCTGACGCCATCCTGACGCGCTCCTGGCGCCTACACCACTACCCTGCCAAACGTGTGACGCCTTCCTGACGCCATCCTGACGCCTTCCTGACGCCATTTTGACGCCTTCCTGACGCCATCTTGACGCCATCTTGAAGCCATCCCGACGCCATCGCGACGCCAACCTGACGCCATCGTGACGCCATATTGACGCCATCCTGACGCCACCCTGACGCCATCCTCACGCCAACCTGACGCAATCTTGACGCCATCCTAACGCCATTCTGACGCCCTCCTGACGCCACCCTGACGCCATCCTCACGCCAACCCGACGCCATCCTGAAGCCATCCTGGCGCCTTCCTGGCGCCCTCCTGACGCCCTCCTGACGCCGCCCTGACGCCATCCTCACACCAACCCGACGACATCTTGACGCCATCCTGACGCCTTCCTGACGCCATCCTGACGCGCTCCTGACGCCTACACCACTGTCCTGACAAACCTGTGACGCCTTCCTCACGCCATCCTGACGCCATCTTGACGCCATCCCGACGCCATCTTGACGCCATCCTGACGCCATCCTGACACCATCCTGACGCCATCCTGACGCCATCCTGACGCCACTCTGACGCCATCCTGACTCCATCCTGACGCCATCCTGACGCGATCCTGACGCCATCCTGACGCCTTCCTGACGCCGTCCCGACACCTTCCTAACGCCTTCCTGACGCCATCCTAACGCCATCCTGACGCCAACGTGACGCCATCCTGACGCCATCCTGACGCCATCCTGACGCCATCCTAACGCCTTCCTGACCCCATTGTAACGCCATCCCGACGCCATCCTGACGCCATCCTTACGCCACCCTGACGCCATCCTGACGCCATCCTGACGCCACCTTGGCGCCATCCTGACGCCTTCGTGACCCCATTCTAACGCCATCCTGACGCCACCATGACGCCATCCTGACGCCACCCTGACGCCATCCTAACGCCTTCCTGACCCCATTCTAACGCCATCCCGACGCCACCCTGACGCCATCCTTACGCCACCCTAACGCCAGCCTCACGCCTTCCTGACGCCATCCTGACGCCATCTTGACTCCATCCTGACGCCATCCTGACGCCATCGTGACGCCACCCTGACGCCATCCTGGCGCCACCCTGACGCCATCCTACCTTCTTCCTAACCCCATCCTAACGCCATCCCGACGCCATCCTGACGCCATCCTGACGCCATCCTGACGCCATCGCGACGCCACCCCGACGCCATCCTCACGCCAACCCGACGCAATCTTGACGCCATCCTGACGCCATCCTGACGTCATCCTGACGCCATCTTGACGCCTTCCTGACGCTCTCCTGACGCCATCCTGACGCCACCCTGACGCCACCCTGACGCCACCCTCACGCCAAACCGACGCCATCGTGGCGCCATCCTGACGCCGTGCTGACGCTACCCTGACGCCTTCCTGACGCCATCCTGACGCGCTCGTGAAGCCTACACCACTACCCTGACAAACTTGTGACGCCTTCGTGACGCCATCCTGACGCCTTCCTGACGCCATCCTGACGCCTTCCTGACGCCATCCCGACGCCATCCTGACACCATCCTGACGCCATCCTGACGCCATTCTGCCTTCATCGTGACGCCATCCTGACGCCGTCGTGACGCCATCCTTACGCCATCCCCACGCTAACCCGACGCAATCTTGACGCCATCCTGAAGCCATCCTGACCCCATTCTAACGCCATCCCGACGCCATCCTTAAGCCACCCTGACGCCAATCTGACGCCTTCCTGACTCCATCCTGACGCCATCCTGACGCCACCCTGACACCATCCTGACCCCATTCTAACGCCATCCGGACGCCATCCCGACGCCACCATGACGCCATCCTGACGCCACCCTGACGCCATCCTAACGCCTTCCTGACCCCATTCTAACGCCATCCCGACGCCATCCTGATGCCATCTTGACGCCATCCTGACGCCATCCCGACGCCACCCTGACGCCACCCTGACGCCATCCTGACACCATCCTGACGCCATCCTGACGCCATCCTGACGCCACTCTGACGCCATCCTGACTCCGACCTGACGCCGTCGTGACGCCATCCTGACGCCTTCCTGACGCCGTCCTGACGCCACTCTGACGCCATCCTGACTCCGACCTGACGCCTTCCTAACGCCATCCTGACGCCATCCTGACGCCATCCCGAGGCCAACCTGACGCCATCCTGACGACATCCTGTTGCCATCCTGACGCCATCCTAACGCCTTCCTGACCCCATTGTAACGCCATCCCGACGCCATCCTGACGCCATCCTTAGGCCACCTTGACGCCATCCTGACGCCATCCTGACGCCATCCTGACACCATCCTGACGCCATCCTGATGCCATCCTGACGCCATCCCAATTCCATGCTGACGCCATCCTGACGCCATCCTCACGCCAACCCGACGCAATCTTGAGACCATCCTGACGCCATCCTGACGCCATCCTGACGCCACCCTGAGGCCATCCTAACGCCTTCCTGACCCCATTCTAACGCCATCCCAACGCCATCCTGACGCCATCCTTACGCCACCCTGACGCCATCCTGACGCCTTCCTGACGCCATCGTGACGCCACCTTGGCGCAATCCTGACGCCACCTTGGCGCCATCCTGACGCCACCCTGACCCCATTCTAACGCCATCCCGACGCCATCCTTACGCCAGCCTTATGCCATCCTAACGCCTTCCTGACCCCATTCTAACGCCATCCCGACGCCATCCTGACGCCATTCTGACGCCACCCTAACGCCAGCCTCATGCCTTCCTGACGCCATCCTGACGCCATCCTGACTCCAACCCGACACCATCCCGACGCCATCCTGACGCCATCCTGACGCCACCTTGGCGCCATCCTGACGCCACCTTGGCGCCATCCCGACGCCATTCTGACGCCACCATGACGCCATCCTGACGCCACCCTGACGCCATCCTAACTCCTTCCTGACCCCATTCTAACGCCATCCCGACGCCATCCTGACGCCATCCTTACGCCACCCTAACGCCAGCCACACGCCTTCCTGACGCCATCCTGACGCCATCTTGACTCCATCCTGACACCATCCTGACGCCATCCTGACGCCATCCTGACGCCACCCTGATGCCATCCTAACGCCTTCCTGACCCCATTCTAACGCCATCCCGACGCCATCCTTACGCCACCCTGATGCCATCCTAACGCCTTCCTGACCCCATTCTAACGCCATCCCGACGCCATCCTGACGCCATTCTGACGCCACCCTAACGCCAGCCTCATGCCTTCCTGACGCCATCCTGACGCCATCCTGACTCCATCCTGACACCATCTTGACGCCATCCTGACGCCATCCTGACGCCACCTTGGCGCCATCCTGACGCCACCTTGGCGCCATCTTGACGCCTTCCTGACCCCATTCTAACGCCATCCCGACGCCATCCTGACGCCACCATGACGCCATCCTGACGCCACCCTGACGCCATCCTAACGCCTTCCTGACCCCATTCTAACGCCATCCCGACGCCATCCTGACGCCATCCTTACGCCACCCTAACGCCAGCCACACGCCTTCCTGACGCCATCCTGACGCCATCTTGACTCCATCCTGACGCCATCCTGACGCCATCCTGACGCCATCCTGACGCCACCCTGACGCCATCCTACCGCCTTCCCGACGCCATCCTGGCGCCATCCTGACGCCATCCTGACACCACCTTGACGCCACCCTAGCGCCACCCTGACGCCATCCTAACGCCTTCCTGACCCCATCCCAACGCCATCCCGACGCCATCCTAACGCCATCCTGACGCCATCCTGACGCCATCGCGACGCCACCCTGACGCCATCCTCACGCCAACCCGACGCAATCTTGACGCCATCGTGACGCCATCGTGACGCCATCCTGACGCCATCTTGACGCCTTCCTGACGCTCTCCTGACGCCATCCTGACGCCACCCTGACGCCAAACCGACGCCGGCCTCACGCCAAACCGACGCCATCGTGGCGCCATCCTGACGCCATGCTGACGCTACCCTCACGCCTTCCTGACGCCATCCTGACGCGCTCGTGACGCCTACACCACTACCCTGACAAACCTGTGACGCCTTCCTGACGCCGTCCTGACGCCTTTCAAACGCCATCCTGACGCCTTCCTGACGCCATCTTGACGCCATCCTGACGCCATCCTGCCTCCATCCTGACGCCATCCTGCCGCCGTCGTGACGCCATCCTGACACCATCCTGACGCCATCCTTACGCCATCCTGCCTCCATCCTGACGCCATCCTGACGCCGTCGTGACGCCATCCTTACGCCATCCTCACGCCAACCCGACGCAATCTTGACGCCATCCTGAAGCCATCCTGACCCCATTCTAACGCCATCCCGACGCCATCCTTACGCCACCCTGACGCCAATCTGACGCCTTCCTGACGCCTTCCTGACACCATCCTGACACCATCCCGACGCCATCCTGACACCATCCTGACACCATCCTGACCCCATTCTAACGCCATCCGGACGCCATCCCGACGCCACCATGACGCCATCCTGACGCCACCCTGACGCCATCCTAACGCCTTCCGGACCCCATTCTAACGCCATCCCGACGCCATCCTGACGCCATCCTTAGGCCACCCTAACGCCAGCCTCACGCCTTAATGACGCCATCCTGACGCCATCCTTACACCATCTTGACGCCAGCCTGACGCCATCCTGACGCCACCCCACCATGACGCCACCCTGACGCCATCCTAACGCCACCCTGCCGCCATCCTAACGCCTTCCTGACCCCATTCTAACGCCATCCCGACGCCATCCTGGCGCCATCCTTACGCCACCCTAACGCCAGCCACACGCCTTCCTGACGCCATCCTGACGCCATCTTGACTCCATCCTGACGCCATCCTGACGCCATCCTGACGCCATCCTGACGCCACCCTGATGCCATCCTAACGCCTTCCTGACCCCATTCTAACGCCATCCCGACGCCATCCTTACGCCACCCTGATGCCATCCTAACGCCTTCCTGACCCCATTCTAACGCCATCCCGACGCCATCCTGACGCCATTCTGACGCCACCCTAACGCCAGCCTCATGCCTTCCTGACGCCATCCTGACGCCATACTGACTCCATCCTGACACCATCCTGACGCCATCCTGACGCCACCTTGGCGCCATCCTGACGCCACCTTGGCGCCATCTTGACGCCTCCCTGACCGCATTCTAACGCCATCCCGACGCCATCCTGACGCCACCATGACGCCATCCTGACGCCACCCTGACGCCATCCTAACGCCTTCCTGACCCCATTCTAACGCCATCCCGACGCCATCCTGACGCCATCCTTACGCCACCCTAACGCCAGCCACACGCCTTCCTGACGCCATCCTGACGCCATCTTGACTCCATCCTGACGCCATCCTGACGCCATCCTGACGCCATCCTGACGCCACCCTGACGCCATCCTACCGCCTTCCCGACGCCATCCTGGCGCCATCCTGACGCCATCCTGACGCCACCTTGACGCCACCCTAGCGCCACCCTGACGCCATCCTAACGCCTTCCTGACCCCATCCCAACGCCATCCCGACGCCATCCTAACGCCATCCTGACGCCATCCTGACGCCATCGCGACGCCACCCTGACGCCATCCTCACACCAACCCGACGCAATCTTGACGCCATCGTGACGCCATCGTGACGCCATCCTGACGCCATCTTGACGCCTTCCTGACGCTCTCGTGACGCCATCCTGACGCCACGCTGACGCCACCCTGACGCCGGCCTCACGCCAAACCGACGCCATCGTGGCGCCATCCTGACGCCATGCTGACGCTACCCTCACGCCTTCCTGACGCCATCCTGACGCGCTCGTGACGCCTACACCACTACCCTGACAAACCTGTGACGCCTGACGCCTTTCTAACGCCATCCTGACGCCTTCCTGACGCCATCTTGACGCCATCCTGACACCATCCTGACGCCATCCTGACGCCATCCTGCCTCCATCCTGACGCCATCCTGACGCCGTCGTGACGCCATCCTTACGCCATCCTCACGCCAACCCGACGCAATCTTGACGCCATCCTGAAGCCATCCTGACCCCATTCTAACGCCATCCCGACGCCATCCTTACGCCACCCTGACGCCAATCTGACGCCTTCCTGACGCCTTCCTGACACCATCCTGACACCATCCCGACGCCATCCTGACACCATCCTGACACCATCCTGACCCCATTCTAACGCCATCCGGACGCCATCCCGACGCCACCATGACGCCATCCTGACGCCACCCTAACGCCAGCCTCATGCCTTCCTGACGCCATCCTGACGCCATACTGACTCCATCCTGACACCATCCTGACGCCATCCTGACGCCATCCTTACACCATCTTGACGCCAGCCTGACGCCATCCTGACGCCACCCCACCATGACGCCACCCTGACGCCATCCTAACGCCACCCTGCCGCCATCCTAACGCCTTCCTGACCCCATTCTAACGCCATCCCGACGCCATCGTCACGCCATTCTGACGCCACCCTAACGCCAGCCTGACGCCATCCGGACGCCATCCTGACGCCATCCTGACGCCTTCCTGACGCCATCGTGACGCCATCGTGACGTCACCCTGACGCCAGCCTCACGCCTACGCAACGCCATCTTGACGCCATCCTACCGCCTTCCTCACGCCATCCTGACGCCATCCTAACGCCATCCTAACGCCATCCTGACACCATCCTGACCCCATTCTAAGGAAATCCTGACGCCTTCCTGACGCCACCATGACGCCATCCTGACGCCACCCTGACGCCATCCTAACGCCTTCCTGACCCCATTCTAACGCCATCCCGACGCCATCCTGACGCCATCCTTAGGCCACCCTAACGCCAGCCTCACGCCTTCTTGACGCCATCCAGACGCCATCCTGACTCCATCCTGATGCCATGCTGACGCCATCCTGACGCCACCCTGACGCCACCCCGACGCCACCATGACGCCATCCTGACGCCATCCTGACGCCATCGTGACGCCATCCTGACGCCACCTTGACGCCATCCTAACGCCACCCTGCCGCCATCCTAACGCCTTCCTGACCACATTCTAACGCCATCCCGACGCCATTCTGACGCCACCCTGACGCCATCCTGACGCCATCTGACGCCTTCCTGACGCCATCCTGACGCCATCGTGACGCCATCGTGACGCCATCGTGACGCCACCCTGACGCCAGCCTCACGCCAACGCAACGCCATCCTGACGCCATCCTACCGCCCTACGTCATCCTGACGCCATCCTAACGCCATCCTGACGCCATCCTGACGCCATCCTGACGCCACCCTAACACCATCGTGACGCCATCCTAACGCCATCCCCACGCCATCCTTACGCCATCCTTACGCCATCCCGTCGCCATCCTGAGACCATCTTGACGCCATCCTGACGCCGGCCTGACGCCACCATGACGCCATCCAGACGCCATCCTGACGCCACCCGGACGCCATCCTAACGCCACCCTGCCGCCATCCTAACGCCTTCCTGACCCCATTCTAACGCCATCGTGACGCCATTATGACGCCACCCTAACGCCAGCCTGACGCCATCCGGACGCCTTCCTGACGCCATCCTGACGCCATCGTGACGCCATCGTGACGTCACCCTGACGCCAGCCTTACGCCAACGCAACGCCATCTTGACGCCATCCTACCGCCTTCCTGACGCCATCCTAACACCATCCTGACGCCATCCTGACGCCATCCTGACGCCATCCTGACGCCATCCTAACGCCATCCTGACACCATCCTGACCCCATTCTAACGCCATCCCGACGCCATCGTGACGCCATCCTAACACCTTCCTGACCCCATTCTAACGCCATCCCGACGCCATCCTGACGCCATCCTTAGGCCACCCTAACGCCAGCCTCACGCCTTCCTGACGCCATCCTGACGCCATCCTGACTCCATCTTGACGCCATGCTGACGCCATCCTGACGCCATCCTGACGCCATCCTGACGCCACCCCGACGCCACCTTGACGCCATCCTGATGCCATCCTGACGCCATCCTGACGCCACCCTGACGCCATCCTAACGCCACCCTGCCGCCATCCTAATGCCTTCCTGACCCCATTCTAACGCCATCCCGACGCCATTCTGACGCCACCCTGACGCCATCCTGACGCCATCTGACGCCTTCCTAACGCCATCCTGACGCCAGCCTCACGCCAACGCAACGCCATCTTGACGCCATCCTACCGCCCTACGTCATCCTGACGCCATCCTAACGCCATCCTGACGCCATCCTGACGCCACCCTAACGCCATCCTGACGCCATCCTAACGCCATCCCCACGCCATCCTTACGCCATCCTTACGCCATCCCGACGCCATCCTGACACCATCCTGACGCCATCCTGACGCCATCCTGACGCCATCCTGACGCCATCCTGACGCCACCCTGACGCCATCCTCACGCCAACCCGACGCAATCTTGACGCCATCCTAACGCCATTCTGACGCCATCCTGACGCCATCTTGACGCCCTCCTGACGCCACCCTGACGCCATCCTCACGCCAACCCGACGCCATCTTGACGCCATCCTGAAGCCATCCTGACGCCTTCCTGACGCCATCCTGACGCCATCCTGACGCCCTCCTGACGCCACCCTGACGCCATCCTCACACCAACCCGACGACATCTTGACGCCATCCTGACGCCTTCGTGACGCTACCCTGACGCCTTCTTGACGCCATCCTGACGCGCTCCTGACGCCTACAACACTACCCTGACAAACCTGTGACGCCTTCCTGACGCCATCCTGACGCCATCCTGACGCCATCCTAACGCCTTCCTGACGCCATCCTGACGCCATCCTGACGCCATCCTGACACCATCTTGACGCCATCCTGACTCCATCCTGACGCCATCCTGACGCCATCCTGACGCCACCCTGACGCCATCCTCACGCCAACCCGACGCCATCTTGACGCCATCCCGAAGCCATCCTGACGCCTTCCTGACGCCATCCTGACGCCCTCCTGACGCCACCCTGACGCCATCCTCACACCAACCCGACGACATCTTGACGCCATCGTGACGCTACCGTGACGCCTTCTTGACGCCATCCTGACGCGCTCCTGACGCCTACAACACTACCCTGACAAACCTGTGACGCCTTCGTGACGCCATCTTGACGCCGTGCCGACGCCATCTTGACGCCATCCT
Source organism: Eutreptiella sp. 'Long Island Sound 2002' (assembly GCA_964036045.1). NCBI lineage: Eukaryota > Euglenozoa > Euglenophyceae > Eutreptiales > Eutreptiaceae > Eutreptiella > Eutreptiella sp. 'Long Island Sound 2002'. The sequence continues at coordinate 27,734,249 of OZ038389.1, forward strand.
GACGCCATCCTGACACCATCTTGATGCCATCCCGACTCCATCCTGACGCCATCCTGACGCCTTCCTGACGCCACCCTAACGCCATCCTAACGCCTTCCTGACCCCATTCTAACGCCATCCTGACGCCATCGTGACGCCATCCTGACGCCATCCTGACGCCTTCCTGACGCCATCCTGACGCCACCCTAACGCCATCCTAACGCCTTCCTGACCCCATTCTAACGCCATCCTGACGCCACCATGACGCCACCATGACGCGACCCTGACGCCGTCCTAACGCCTTCCTGACCCCATTGTAACGCCATCCCGAGTCCATCCTGACACCAACCCGACGCCATCTTGACGCCATCCTGTCGCCTTCCTGACGCCACCCTGACGCCTTCCTGACGCTACCCTGACGCCATCCTGACGCCATCCTGACGCGCTCCTGACGCCTACACCACTACCCTGACAAACCTGTGACGCCTTCCTGACGCCATCCTGACGCCATCCTGACGCCTTCCTGACGCCATCTTGACGCCATCCTGACACCATCCTGACGCCATCCTGACGCCATCGTGCCCCCATCCTGACGCCATCCTGACGCCGTCGTGACGCCATCCTTACGCCATCCTCACGCCAACCCGACGCAATCTTGACGCCATCCTGAAGCGATCCTGACCCCATTCTAACGCCATCCCGACGCCATCCTTACGCCACCCTGACGCCAATCTGACGCCTTCCTGACGCCTTCCTGACGCCATCCTGACACCATCCCGACGCCATCCTGACACCATCCTGATGCCATCCTGACGCCTTCCTGACTCCATCCTGACGCCAGGCTGACGCCACCCTAACGCCATCCTGACACCATCCTGACCCCATTCTAACGCCATCCGGACGCCATCCCGACGCCACCATGACGCCATCCTGACGCCACCCTGACGCCATCCTAACGATTTCCTGACCCCATTCTAACGCCATCGCGACGCCATCCTGACGCCATCCTTAGGCCACCCTAACGCCAGCCTAACGCCTTCCTGACGCCATCCTGACGCCATCCTGACACCATCCTGACGCCACCTTGACGCTATCCTGACGCCACCCTGACGCCATCCTAACGCCACCCTGCCGCCATCCGAACGCCTTCCTGACCCCATTCTAACGCCATCCCGACGCCATCCTGACGCCAGCCTGACGCCATCCTGACGCCTTCCTGACGCCATCCTGACGCCTTCCTGACGCCATCCTAACGCCATCCTGACGCCATCCTGACACCATCCTGACGCCACCCTAACGCCATCCTGACACCATCCTGACCCCATTCTAACAAAATCCTGACGCCATCGTGACGCCACCATGACGCCACCATGACGCCACCCTGACGCCATCCTAACGCCTTCCTGACCCCATTCTAACGCCATCCCGACGCCATCCTGACGCCATCCTTAGGCCACCCTAACGCCAGCCTCACGCCTTCCTGACGCCATCCTGACGCCATCCTGACTCCATCCTGACGCCATGCTGACGCCATCCTGACGCCATCTTGACGCCATCCAGCCGCCACCCCGACGCCACCCTGACGCCATCCTGATGCCATCCTGACGCCATCCTGACGCCACCCTGACGCCATCCTAACACCACCTTGCCGCCATCCTAACGCCTTCCTGACCCCATTCTAACGCCATCGTGACGCCATTCTGACGCCACCCTAACGCCAGCCTGACGCCATCCGGACGCCTTCCTGACGCCATCCTGATGCCATCGTGACGCCATCGTGACGTCACCCTGACGACAGCCTCACGCCAACGCAACGCCATCTTGACGCCATCCTGACGCCATCCTGACGCCATCCTAACGCCATCCTAACGCCATCCTGACGCCATCCTGACGCCATCCTAACGCCATCCCCACGCCATCCTTACGCCATCCTAACGCCATCCCGACGCCATCCTGACACCATCCTGACGCCATCGTGACGCCATCGTGACGCCACCATGACGCCATCCTGACGCCATCCTGACGCCATCCTGACGCCATCCTGACGCCACCCTGACGCCATCCTAACGCCACCTTGCCGCCATCCTAACGCCTTCCTGACCCCATTCTAACGCCATCGTGACGCCATTCTGACGCCACCCTAACGCCAGCCTGACGCCATCCGGACGCCTTCCTGACGCCATCCTGACGCCATCGTGACGCCATCGTGACGTCACCCTGACGCCAGCCTCACGCCAACGCAACGCCATCTTGACGCCATCCTACCGCCTTCCTGACGCCATCCTGACGCCATCCTAACGCCATCCTGACGCCATCCTGACGCCATCCTGACGCCACCCTAACGCCATCCTGACACCATCCTGACCCCATTCTAACGCCATCCCGACGCCATCGTGACGCCACCATGACGCCATCGTGACGCCACCCTGACGCCATCCTAACGCCTTCCTGACCCCATTCTAACGCCATCCCGACGCCATCCTGACGCCATCCTTAGGCCACCCTAACGCCATCTGACGCCTTCCTGACGCCATCCTGACACCATCCTGACTCCATCCTGACGCCATGCTGACGCCATCCTGACGCCACCCTGACGCCATCCTGACGCCACCCCGACGCGACCCTGACGCCATCCTGATGCCATTCTGACGCCATCCTGACGCCATCCTGACGCCACCCTGACGCCATCCTAACGCCACCATGCCGCCATCCTAACGCCTTCCTGACCCCATTCTAACGCCATCCCGACGCCATTCTGACGCCACCCTGACGCCTTCCTGACGCCATCCTGACGCCTTCCTGACGCCATCATGACGCCATCCTGACGCCATCGTGACGCCATCGTGACGCCACCCTGACGCCAGCCTCACGCCAACGCAACGCCATCTTGACGCCATCCTACCGCCCTACGTCATCCTGACGCCATCCTAACGCCATCCTGACGCCATCCTGACGCCATCCTGACGCCACCCTAACGCCATCCCGACGCTATCCTGACACCATCCTCACGCCAACCCGACGCAATCTTGACGCCATCCTAACGCCATTCTGACGCCATCCTGACGCCATCTTGACGCCCTCCTGACGCCACCCTGACGCCATCCTCACGCCAACCCGACGCCATCTTGACGCCATCCTCAAGCCATCCTAACGCCTTCCTGACGCCATCCTGACGCCCTCCTGACGCCACCCTGACGCCATCCTCACACCAACCCGACGACATCTTGACGCCATCCTGACACCTTCGTGACGCTACCCTGACGCCTTCTTGACGCCATCCTGACGCGCTCCTGACGCCTACAACACTACCCTGACAAACCTGTGACGCCTTCCTGACGCCATCCTGACGCCATCCTGACGCCTTCCTGACGCCATCCTGACGCCATCCTGACGCCATCCTGACACCATCTTGACGCCATCCTGACTCCACCCTGACGCCATCCTCACGCCAACCTGACGCCATCTTGACGCCATCCTGAAGCCATCCTGACGCCTTCCTGACGCCATCCTGACGCCACCCTGACGCCATCCTCACACCAACCCGACGATATCTTGACGCCATCCTGACGCCTTCGTGACGCTACCCTGACGCCTTCTTGACGCCATCCTGACGCGCTCCTGACGCCTACAACACTACCCTGACAAACCTGTGACGCCTTCCTGACGCCATCTTGACGCCGTCCCGACGCCATCCTGACGCCATCCTGACGCCATCCTGACGCCATCCTGACACCATCTTGACGCCATCCCGACTCCATCCTGACGCCATCCTGACGCCACCCTGACGCCATCCTCACGCCAACCCGACGCAATCTTGACGCCATCCTGACGCCATCCTGACCCCATTCTAACGCCACCCTGAGGCCATCCTAACGCCTTCCTGACCCCATCCTAACGCCATCCCGACGGCATCCTGACGCCATCGTGACGCCATCCTGACGCCATCGCGACGCCACCCTGACGCCATCCTCACGCCAACCGGACGCAATCTTGACACCATCGTGACGCCATCGTGACGCCATCCTGACGCCATCTTGACGCCTTCCTGACGCTCTGCTGACGCCATCCTGACGCCACCCTGACGCCACCCTGACGCCGGCCTCACGCCAAACCGACGCCATCGTGGCGCCATCCTGACGCCATGCTGACGCTACCCTGACGCCTTCCTGACGCCATCCTGACGCGCTCGTGACGCCTACACCACTACCCTGACAAACCTGTGACGCCTTCCTGACGCCTTCCTGACGCCATCTTGACGCCATCCTGACACCATCCTGACGCCATCCTGACGCCATCCTGCCTCCATCCTGACGCCATCCTGACGCCGTCGTGACGCCATCCTTACGCCATCCTCACGCCAACCCGACGCAATCTTGACGCCATCCTGAAGCCATCCTGACCCCATTCTAACGCCATCCCGACGCCATCCTTACGCCACCCTGACGCCAATCTGACGCCTTCTTGACGCCTTCCTGACACCATCCTAACACCATCCCGACGCCATCCTGACACCATCCTGACACCATCCTGACCCCATTCTAACGCCATCAGGACGCCATCCCGACGCCACCATGACGCCATCCTGACGCCACCCCGACGCCATCCTAACGCCTTCCTGACCCCATTCTAACGCCATCCCGACGCCATCCTGACGCCATCCTGACGCCATCCTGACGCCACCCTGACGCCTCCTGACGCCACCCTGACGCCACCATGACGCCATCCTGACGCCATCCTGACGCCATCCTGACGCCACCCTGACGCCATCCTAACGCCACCCTGCCGCCATCCTAACGCCTTCCCGACCCCATTCTAACGCCATCCCGACGCCATCGTGACGCCATTCTGACGCCACCCTAACGCCAGCCTGACGCCATCCGGACGCCTTCCTGACGCCATCCTGACGCCTTCCTGACGCCATCGTGACGCCATTGTGACGTCACCCTGACGCCAGCCTCACGCCAACGCAACGCCATCTTGACGCCATCCTACCGCCTTCCTGACGCCATCCTGACGCCATCCTAACGCCATCCTGACACCATCCTGACGCCATCCTGACGCCATCCTGCCTCCATCCTGACGCCATCCTGACGCCGTCGTGACGCCATCCTTACGCCATCCTCACGCCAACCCGACGCAATCTTGACGCCATCCTGAAGCCATCCTGACCCCATTCTAACGCCATCCCGACGCCATCCTTACGCCACCCTGACGCCAATCTGACGCCTTCTTGACGCCTTCCTGACACCATCCTAACACCATCCCGACGCCATCCTGACACCATCCTGACACCATCCTGACCCCATTCTAACGCCATCCGGACGCCATCCCGACGCCAGCATGACGCCATCCTGACGCCACCCTGACGCCATCCTGACGCCACCCTGACGCCATCCTAACGCCTTCCTGACCCCATTCTAACGCCATCCCGACGCCATCGTGACGCCATTCTGACGCCACCCTAACGCCAGCCTGACGCCATCCGGACGCCTTCCTGACGCCATCCTGACGCCTTGCTGACGCCATCGTGACGCCATCGTGACGTCACCCTGACGCCAGCCTCACGCCCAGGCAACGCCATCTTGACGCCATCCTACCGCCTTCCTGACGCCATCCTGACGCCATCCTAACGCCATCCTGACGCCATCCTGACGCCATCCTGACGCCACCCTAACGCCATCCTGACACCATCCTGACCCCATTCTAACGAAAACCTGACGCCATCCTGACGCCACCCTGACGCCATATTAACGCCTTCCTGACCCCATTCTAACGCCATCCCGACGCCATCCTGACGCCATCCTTAGGCCACCCTAACGCCAGCCTCACGCCTTCCTGACTCCATCCTGACGCCATCCTGACTCCATCCTGACGCCATGCTGACGCCATCCTGGCGCCACCCTGACGCCACCCTGACGCCATCCTGATGCCATCCTGACGCCATCGTGACGCCATCCTGACGCCACCCTGACGCCATCCTAACGCCACCCTGCCGCCATCCTAACGCCTTCCTGACCCCATTCTAACGCCATCCCGACGCCATTCTGACGCCACCCTGACGCCATCCTGACGCCATCTGACGCCTTCCTGACGCCATCCTGACGCCATCCTGACGCCATCCTGACGCCATCCCCACGCCATCCTTACGCCATCCTTACGCCATCCTGACGCCATCCTGACGCCATCCTGACGCCACCCTGACGCCATCCTAACGCCACCCTGCCGCCATCCTAACGCCTTCCTGACCCCATTCTAACGCCATCGTGACGCCATTGTGACGCCACCCTAACGCCAGCCTGACGCCATCCTACCGCCTTCCTGACGCCATCCTGACGCCATCCTAACGCCATCCAAACGCCATCCTGACGCGATCCTGACGCCACCCTAATGCCATCCTGACACCATCCTGGCCCCATTCTAACGCCATCCCGACGCCATCGTGACGCCACCATGACGCCATCCTGACGCCACCCTGACGCCATCGTAACGCCTTCCTGACCCCATTCTAACGCCATCCCGACGCCATCCTGACGCCATCCTTAGGCCACCCTAACGCCAGCCTCACGCCTTCCTGACGCCAACCTGACTCCATCCTGACGCCATGCTGACGCCATCCTGACGCCACCCTGACGCCATCCTGACGCCACCCTGACGCCATCCTGATGCCATCCTGACGCCATCCTGACTCCATCCTGACGCCACCCTGACGCCATCCTAACGCCACCATGCCGCCATCCTAACGCCTTCCTGACCCCATTCTAACGCCATCCCGACGCCATTCTGACGCCACCCTGACGCCATCCTGACGCCATCTGACGCCTTCCTGACGCCATCCTGACGCCATCCTGACGCCATCGTGACGCCATCGTGACGCCACCCTGACGCCAGCCTCACGCCAACGCAACGCCATCTTGACGCCATCCTACCGCCCTACGTCATCCTGACGCCATCCTAACGCCATCCTGACGCCATCCTGACGCCATCGTGACGCCACCCTAACGCCATCCTGACGCCATCCTAACGCCATCCCCACGCCATCCTTACGCCATCCTTACGCCATCCCGACGCCATCCTGACGCCACCCTGACGCCATCCTCACGCCAACCCGACGCAATCTTGACGCCATCCTAACGCCATTCTGACACCATCCTGACGCCATCCTGACGCCCTCCTGACGCCACCCTGACGCCATCCTCACGCCAACCTGACGCCATCTTGACGCCATCCTGACGCCTTCCTGACGCCTTCCTGACGCCATCCTGACGCCCTCCTGACGCCACCCTGACGCCATCCTCACACCAACCCGACGCCATCTTGACGCCATCCTGACGCCTTCGTGACGCTACCCTGACGCCTTCTTGACGCCATCCTGACGCGCTCCTGACGCCTACAACACTACCCTGACAAACTTGTGACGCCTTCCTGACGCCATCCTGACGCCATCCTGACGCCTTCCTGACGCCATCCTGACGCCATCCTGACGCCATCCTGACACCATCTTGACGCCATCGTGACTCCACCCTGACGCCATCCTCACGCCAACCTGACGCCATCTTGACGCCATCCTGAAGCCATCCTGACGCCTTCCTGACGCCATCCTGACGCCCTCCTGACGCCACCCTGACGCCGTCCTCACACCAACCCGACGATATCTTGACGCCATCCTGACGCCTTCGTGACGCTACCCTGACGCCTTCTTGACGCCATCCTGACGCGCTCCTGACGCCTACAACACTACCCTGACAAACGTGTGACGCCTTCCTGACGCCATCTTGACGCCGTCCCGACGCCATCCTGACGCCATCCTGACGCCATCCTGACGCCATCCTGACACCATCTTGACGCCATCCCGACTCCATCCTGACGCCATCCTGACGCCATCCTGACGCCACCCTGACGCCATCCTCACGCCAACCCGACGCAATCTTGACGCCATCCTGACGCCATCCTGACGCCATCCTCACGCCATCCCGACGCCATCCCGACGCCATCCTTACGCCACCCTGACACCGATCTGACGCCTTCCTGACGCCATCCTGACGCCATCCTGACGCCATCCCGACGCCATCGTGACGCCATCCTGACGCCATCCTGACCCCATCCTGACGCCTTCCTGACCCCATCCTGACGCCATCCTGACGCCACCCTAACGCCATCCTAACGCCTTCCTGACCCCATTCTAACGCCACCATGACGCCACCCTGACGCCATCCTAACGCCTTCCTGACCCCATTGTAACGCCATCCCGACGCCATCCTGACACCAACCCGACGCCATCTTGACGCCATCCTGACGCCTTCGTGACGCCACCCTGACGCCTTCCTGACGCTACCCTGACGCCTTCCTGACGCCATCCTGACGCGCTCCTGACGCCTACACCACTACCCTGCCAAACCTGTGACGCCTTCCTGACGCCATCCTGACGCCTTCCTGACGCCATTTTGACGCCTTCCTGACGCCATCTTGAAGCCATCCCGACGCCATCCTGACACCATCCTGACGCCATCCTGACGCCATCCTGACGCCATCTTGACGCCATCCTGACGCCAGCCTGACGCCATCCTCACGCCAACCCGACGCAATCTTGACGCCATCCTAACGCCATGCTGACGCCATCCTGACGCCATCCTGACGCCATCCTGACGCCATCTTGACGCCATCCTGACGCCATCCTGACGCCATCTTGACACCATCCTGACGCCATCCTGACGCCAGCCTGACGCCATCTTGACGCCATCCTGACGCCACCCTGACGCCATCCTCACGCCAACCCGACGACATCTTGACGCCATCCTGACGCCTCCGTGACGCTACCCTGACGCCTTCCTGACGCCATCGTGACGCGCTCCTGACGCCTACAACACTACCGTGACAAACCTGGGACGCCTTCCTGACGCCATCCTGACGCCATCCTGACGCCATCCTGACGCCATCCTGACGCCATCCTGACGCCATCCTGACACCATCTTGACGCCATCCTGACTCCATCCTGACGCCATCCTGACGCCATCCTGACGCCACCCTGACGCCATCCTCACGCCAACCCGACGCAATCTTGGCGCCATCCTGACGCCATCGTGACCCCATTCTAACGCCATCCCGACGCCATCCTGACGCCATCCTTACGCCACCCTGACACCGATCTGACGCCTTCCTGACGCCATCCTGACGCCATCCTGACACCATCCCGACGCCATCCTGACACCATCCTGACGCCATCCTGACGCCATCCTGACGCCATCCTGACGCCACGCCGACGCCATCCTCACGCCAACCCGACGCAATCTTGACGCCATCCTGACGCCATCCTGACCCCATTCTAACGCCATCCCGACGCCATCCTGACGCCATCCTTACGCCAGCCACCCTGACACCGATCTGACGCCATCGTGACGCCATCCTGACGCCATCCTGACACCATCCCGACGCCATCCTGACGCCTTCCTGACGCCATCCTGACGCCATCCTGACGCCTTCCTGACGCCATCCTGACGCCCTCCTGACGCCACCCTGACGCCGTCCTCACACCAACCCGACGATATCTTGACGCCATCCTGACGCCTTCGTGACGCTACCCTGACGCCTTCTTGACGCCATCCTGACGCGCTCCTGACGCCTACAACACTACCCTGACAAACGTGTGACGCCTTCCTGACGCCATCTTGACGCCGTCCCGACGCCATCCTGACGCCATCCTGACGCCATCCTGACGCCATCCTGACACCATCTTGACGCCATCCCGACTCCATCCTGACGCCATCCTGACGCCATCCTGACGCCACCCTGACGCCATCCTCACGCCAACCCGACGCAATCTTGACGCCATCCTGACGCCATCCTGACGCCATCCTCACGCCATCCCGACGCCATCCTGACGCCATCCTTACGCCACCCTGACACCGATCTGACGCCTTCCTGACGCCATCTTGACGCCATCCTGACGCCATCCCGACGCCATCGTGACGCCATCCTGACGCCATCCTGACGCCATCCTGACGCCATCCTGACGCCACCCTAACGCCATCCTAACGCCTTCCTGACCCCATTCTAACGCCACCATGACGCCACCCTGACGCCATCCTAACGCCTTCCTGACCCCATTGTAACGCCATCCCGACGCCATCCTGACACCAACCCGACGCCATCTTGACGCCATCCTGACGCCTTCGTGACGCCACCCTGACGCCTTCCTGACGCTACCCTGACGCCATCCTGACGCGCTCCTGACGCCTACACCACTACCCTGCCAAACCTGTGACGCCTTCCTGACGCCTTCCTGACGCCATTTTGACGCCTTCCTGACGCCATCTTGAAGCCATCCCCACGCCATCCCGACGCCATCCTGACGCCATCCTGACACCATCCTGACGCCATCCTGACGCCATCCTGACGCCATCTTGACGCCATCCTGACGCCACCCTGACGCCATCCTCACGCCAACCCGACGCAATCTTGACGCCATCCTAACGCCATGCTGACGCCATCCTGACGCCATCCTGACGCCATCCTGACGCCATCTTGACGCCATCCTGACGCCATCCTGACGCCATCTTGACACCATCCTGACGCCATCCTGACGCCATCCTGACGCCATCTTGACGCCATCCTGACGCCACCCTGACGCCATCCTCACGCCAACCCGACGACATCTTGACGCCATCCTGACGCCTCCGTGACGCTACCCTGACGCCTTCCTGACGCCATCCTGACGCGCTCCTGACGCCTACAACACTACCGTGACAAACCTGGGACGCCTTCCTGACGCCATCCTGACGCCATCCTGACGCCATCCTGACGCCATCCTGACGCCATCCTGACGCCATCTTGACACCATCTTGACGCCATCCTGACTCCATCCTGACGCCATCCTGACGCCATCCTGACGCCACCCTGACGCCATCCTCACGCCAACCCGACGCAATCTTGGCGCCATCCTGACGCCATCGTGACCCCATTCTAACGCCATCCCGACGCCATCCTGACGCCATCCTTACGCCACCCTGACACCGATGTGACGCCTTCCTGACGCCATCCTGACGCCATCCTGACACCATCCCGACGCCATCCTGACACCATCCTGACGCCATCCTCACGCCAACCCGACGCAATCTTGACGCCATCCTGACGCCATCCTGACCCCATTCTAACGCCATCCCGACGCCATCCTGACGCCATCCTTACGCCAGCCACCCTGACACCGATCTGACGCCTTCCTGACGCCATCTTGACGCCATCCTGACACCATCCCGACGCCATCCTGACGCCTTCCTGACGCCATCCTGACGCCATCCTGACGCCACCCTAACGCCATCCTAACGCCTTCCTGACACCATTCTAACGCCATCCCGACGCCACCATGACGCCACCATGACGCCACCCTGACGCCATCCTGACGCCACCCTGACGCCATCCTCACGCCAACCCGACGACATCTTGACGCCATCCTGACGCCTCCGTGACGCTACCCTGACGCCTTCCTGACGCCATCCTGACGCGCTCCTGACGCCTACAACACTACCGTGACAAACCTGGGACGCCTTCCTGACGCCATCCTGACGCCATCCTGACGCCATCCTGACGCCATCCTGACGCCATCCTGACGCCATCCTGACACCATCTTGACGCCATCCTGACTCCATCCTGACGCCATCCTGCCGCCATCCTGACGCCACCCTGACGCCATCCTCACGCCAACCCGACGCAATCTTGGCGCCATCCTGACGCCATCGTGACCCCATTCTAACGCCATCCCGACGCCATCCTGACGCCATCCTTACGCCACCCTGACACCGATCTGACGCCTTCCTGACGCCATCCTGACGCCATTCTAACGCCATCCTGACGCCATCCTGACGCCACGCCGACGCCATCCTCACGCCAACCCGACGCAATCTTGACGCCATCCTGACGCCATCCTGACCCCATTCTAACGCCATCCCGACGCCATCCTGACGCCATCCTTACGCCAGCCACCCTGACACCGATCTGACGCCTTCCTGACGCCATCTTGACGCCATCCTGACACCATCCCGACGCCATCCTGACGCCTTCCTGCCGCCATCCTGACGCCATCCTGACGCCACCCTAACGCCATCCTAACGCCTTCCTGACACCATTCTAACGCCATCCCGACGCCACCATGACGCCACCATGACGCCACCCTGACGCCTTCCTGACGCCACCCTGACGCCTTCCTGCCGCTACCCTGACGCCTTCCTGACGCCATCCTGACGCGCTCCTGACGCCTACACCACTACCCTGCCAAACCTGTGACGCCTTCCTAACGCCATCCTGACGCCATCCTGACGCCTTCCTGACGCCATCCTGACCCTTCCTGACGCCATCTTGAAGCCGTCCCGACGCCATCCCGACGCCATCCTGACGCCATCCTAACACCATCCTGACGCCATCCTGACGCCATCGTGACTCCATCCTGACGCCATCCTGACGCCATCATGACGCCACCCTGACGCCATCCTCACGCCAACCCGACGCAATCTTGACGCCATCCTGATGCCACCCTGACCCCATTCTAACGCCATCCCGACGCCATCCTTACGCCACCCTGACACCAATCTAACGCCTTCGTGACGCCATCCTGACGCCATCCTGACACCATCCCGACACCATCCTGACACCATCCTGACGCCATCGTGACTCCATCCTGACGCCATCTTGACGCCACCTTGGCGCCATCCTGACGCCACCCTAACGCCATCCTAACGCCTTCCTGACCCCATTCTAACGCCATCCGGACGCCATCGTGACGCCACCATGACGCCATCTTGACGCCACCCGGACGCCATCCTAACGCCTTCTTGACCCCATTCTAACGCCATCCTGACGCCGCCATCCTTACGCCAGCCTCACGCCTTCCTGACGCCATCCTGACGCCATCCTGACGCCATCCTGACGCCATCCTGACGCCATTCTAACGCCATCCCGACGCCAATCCCCCGCCACCCTTACGCCATCCTGCCGCCATCCTAACGCCTTCCTGACCCCATTCTAACGCCATCCCGACGCCATCCTGAAGCCATCCTGACGCCACCGTGACGCCACCCTTACGCCATCCTCACGCCAACCCGACGCAATCTTGACGCTATCCTGACGCCATCCTGACGCCATCCTGACGCCCTCCTGACGCCACCCTGACGCCATCCTCACGCCAACCCGACGCCATCTTGACGCCATCCTGAAGCCATCCTGACGCCTTCCTGACGCCATCCTGACGCCATCCTCACGGCAACCCGACGCCATCTTGACGCCATCCTGACGCCTTCCTGACGCTACCCTGTCGCCTTCTTGAGGCCTTCCTGACGCCATCTTGACGCCATCCCGACGCCATCCCGACGCCATCCTGACGCCATCTTGACGCCATCCTGACACCATCTTGACGCCATCCTGACGCCATCCTGACGCCATCCTGACGCCATCCTGACGCCATCCTGACGCCACCCTGACGCCATCCTCACGCCAACCCGACGCAATCTTGACGCGATCCTGACGCCATCCTGACGCCATCCTTACGCCACCCTTACGCCACCCTAACGCCAGCCTCACGCCTTCCTGATGCCATCCTGACGCCATCGTGACTCCATCCTGACGCCATCCTCACGCCATCTTGACGCCATCCTGACGCCACGCTGACGCCATCCTCACGCCAACCCGACGCCATCCTCACGCCAACCCGACGCCATCTTGACGCCATCCTAACGCCTTCCTGACGCTACCCTGACGCCTTCCTGACCCCATCCTGAAGCGCTCCTTACGCCTACACCACTACCCTGCCAAACGTGTGACGCCTTCCTGACGCCATCCTGACGCCTTCCTGACGCCATTTTGACGCCTTCCTGACGCCATTCTGACGCCTTCCTGACGCCATCCCGACGCCATCCCGACGCCATCCCGACGCCATCGTGACGCCATCTTGACGCCATCCTGACACCATCCTGACGCCATCCTGACGCCATCCTGACTCCATCCTGACGCCATCCTGATGAAATCCTGACGCCACCCTGACGCCATCCTCACGCCAACCCGACGCAATCTTGACGCCATCCTAACGCCATCCTGACGCCATCCTGACGCCCTCCTGACGCCACCCTGACGCCATCCTCATGCCAACCCGACGCCATCTTGACGCCATCCGGAAGCCATCCTGACGCCTTCCTGACGCCATCTTGACGCCCTCCTGACGCCACCCTAACGCCATCCTCACACCAACCCGACGACATCTTGACGCCATCCTGACGCCTTCGTGACGCTACCCTGACGCCTTCCTGACGCCATCTGACGCGCTCGTGACGCCTACAACACTACCCTGACAAACCTGTGACGCCTTCCTGACGCCATCCTGACGCCATCCTGACGCCTTCCTGACGCCATCCTGACGCCTTCCTGACGCCATCTTGACGCCGTCCCGACGCCATCCCGACGCCATCCTGACACCATCCTAACGCCATCCTGACACCATCTTGACGCCATCGTGACGCCATCCTGACGCCATCTGGAGCCATCCTGACGCCACCCTGACGCCATCCTGACGCCATCCTGACGCCACCCTGACGCCATGCTCACGCCAACCCGACGCAATCTTGACGCCATCCTGACACCATCTCGACCCCATTCTAACGCCATCCCGACGCCATCCTGACGCCATCCTTACGCCACCCTGACACCGATCTGACGCCTTCCTGACGCCATCCTGACGCCATCCTGACGCCATCCTGACGGCATCCTGACGCCATCCTGACGCCATCCTGACGCCATCCTGACGCCATTCTAACGCCATCCCGACGCCGATCCCCCGCCACCCTTACGCCATCCTGCCGCCATCCTAACGCCTTCCTGACCCCATTCTAACGCCATCCCGACGCCATCCTGAAGCCATCCTGACCTCACCGTGACGCCACCCTTACGCCATCCTCACGCCAACCCGACGCAATCTTGACGCCATCCTGACGCCATCCTGACGCCATCCTGACGCCCTCCTGACGCCACCCTGACGCCATCCTCACGCCAACCCGACGCCATCTTGACGCCATCCTGAAGCCATCCTGACGCCTTCCTGACGCCATCCTGACGCCATCCTCACGGCAACCCGACGCCATCTTGACGCCATCCTGACGCCTTCCTGACACTACCTTGTCGCCTTCTTGAGGCCTTCCTGACGCCATCTTGACGCCATCCCGACGCCATCCCGACGCCATCCTGACGCCATCTTGACGCCATCCTGACACCATCTTGACGCCATCCTGACGCCATCCTGACGCCATCCTGACGCCATCCTGACGCCATCCTGACGCCACCCTGACGCCATCCTCACGCCAACCCGACGCAATCTTGACGCGATCCTGACGCCATCCTGACGCCATCCTTACGCCACCCTTACGCCACCCTGACGCCGATCGGACGCCTTCCTGACGCCATCCTGACGCCATCCTGACACCATCCGGACCCCATTCTAACGCCATCCCGACGCCATCCTGACGCCATCCTTACGCCACCCTAACGCCAGCCTCACGCCTTCCTGATGCCATCCTGACGCCATCGTGACTCCATCCTGACGCCATCCTGACGCCATCTTGACGCCATCCTGACGCCACGCTGACGCCATCCTCACGCCAACCCGACGCCATCCTCACGCCAACCCGACGCCATCTTGACGCCATCCTGACGCCTTCCTGACGCTACCCTGACGCCTTCCTGACCCCATCCTGAAGCGCTCCTTACGCCTACACCACTACCCTGCCAAACGTGTGACGCCTTCCTGACGCCATCCTGACGCCTTCCTGACGCCATTTTGACGCCTTCCTGACGCCATTCTGACGCCTTCCTGACGCCATCCCGACGCCATCCCGACGCCATCCCGACGCCATCGTGACGCCATCTTGACGCCATCCTGACACCATCCTGACGCCATCCTGACGCCATCCTGACTCCATCGTGACGCCATCCTGATGAAATCCTGACGCCACCCTGACGCCATCCTCACGCCAACCCGACGCAATCTTGACGCCATCGTAACGCCATTCGGACGCCATCCTGACGCCATCCTGACGCCCTCCTGACGCCACCCTGACGCCATCCTCATGCCAACCCGACGCCATCTTGACGCCATCCTGAAGCCATCCTGACGCCTTCCTGACGCCATCTTGACGCCCTCCTGACGCCACCCTAACGCCATCCTCACACCAACCCGACGACATCTTGACGCCATCCTGACGCCTTCGTGACGCTACCCTGACGCCTTCCTGACGCCATCTGACGCGCTCGTGACGCCTACAACACTACCCTGACAAACCTGTGACGCCTGCCTGACGCCATCCTGACGCCATCCTGACGCCTTCCTGACGCCATCCTGACGCCTTCCTGACGCCATCTTGACGCCGTCCCGACGCCATCCCGACGCCATCCTGACACCATCCTAACGCCATCCTGACACCATCTTGACGCCATCCTGACGCCATCCTGACGCCATCCTGACGCCATCCTGACGCCACCCTGACGCCATCCTGACGCCATCCTGACGCCACCCTGACGCCATGCTCACGCCAACCCGACGCAATCTTGACGCCATCCTGACACCATCTCGACCCCATTCTAACGCCATCCCGACGCCATCCTGACGCCATCCTTACGCCACCCTGACACCGATCTGACGCCTTCCTGACGCCATCCTGACGCCATCCTGACGCCATCCTGACGGCATCCTGACGCCATCCTGACGCCTTCCTGACGCCATCTTGACGCCGTCCCGACGCCATCCCGACACCATCCTGACGCCATCCTGACGCCATCCTGACGCCATCCTGACACCATCTTGACGCCATCCTGACGCGCTCCTGACGCCTACACCACTACCCTGCCAAACCTGTGACGCCTTCCTGACGCCATCCTGACGCCATCCTGACGCCTTCCTGACGCCATCCTGACCCTTCCTGACGCCATCTTGAAGCCATCCCGACGCCATCCCGACGCCATCCTGACGCCATCCTAACACCATCCTGACGCCATCCTGACGCCATCGTGACTCCATCCTGACGCCATCCTGACGCCATCATGACGCCACCCTGACGCCATCCTCACGCCAACCCGACGCAATCTTGACGCCATCCTGATGCCAACCTGACCCCATTCTAACGCCATCCCGACGCCATCCTTACGCCACCCTGACGCCAATCTAACGCCTTCGTGACGCCATCCTGACGCCATCCTGACACCATCCCGACGCCATCCTGACACCATCCTGACGCCATCGTGACTCCATCCTGACGCCATCTTGACGCCACCTTGGCGCCATCCTGACGCCACCCTAACGCCATCCTAACGCCTTTATGACCCCATTCTAACGCCATCCGGACGCCATCGTGACGCCACCATGACGCCATCTTGACGCCACCCAGACGCCATCCTAACGCCTTCTTGACCCCATTCTAACGCCATCCTGACGCCGCCATCCTTACGCCAGCCTCACGCCTTCCTGACGCCATCCTGACGCCATCCTGACGCCATCCTGACGCCATCCTGACGCCATTCTAACGCCATCCCGACGCCAATCCCCCGCCACCCTTACGCCATCCTGCCGCCATCCTAACGCCTTCCTGACCCCATTCTAACGCCATCCTGAAGCCATCCTGACGCCACCCTTACGCCATCCTCACGCCAACCCAACGCAATCTTGACGCGATCCTGACGCCATCCTGACGCCATCCTGACGCCCTCGTGACGCCCTCCTGACGCCACCCTATCGCCATCCTCACGCCAACCCGACGCCATCTTGACGCCATCCTGAAGCCATCCTGACGCCTTCCTGACGCCATCCTGACGCCCTCCTGACGCCACCCTGACGCCATCCTCACGGCAACCCGACGCCATCTTGACGCCATCCTGACGCCTTCCTGACGCTACCCTGTCGCCTTCTTGACGCCTTCCTGACGCCATCTTGACGCCATCCCGACGCCATCCCGACGCCATGCTGACGCCATCCCGACGCCATCCTGACACCATCCTGACGCCATCGTGACACCATCTTGACGCCATCCTGACGCCATCCTGACGCCATCCTGACGCCTTCCTGACGCCACCCTGACGCCATCCTGACGCCATCCTGACGCCACCCTGACGCCATCCTGACGCCAACCCGACGCAATCTTGACGCCATCGTGACACCATCTCGACCCCATTCTAACGCCATCCCGACGCCATCCTGACGCCATCCTTACGCCACCCTGACACCGATCTGACGCCTTCCTGACGCCATCCTGACGCCATCCTGACGCCATCCTGACGCCATCCTGACACCATCTTGACGCCATCCTGACGCCTTCCTGACGCCATCCTGACGCCATCCTGACGCCATCCTGACGCCATCCTGACACCATCCCGACGCCATCCTGACACCATCGTGACGCCATCCTGACGCCATCCTGACGCCACCCTGACGCCATCCTAACGCCTTCCTGACCCCATTCTAACCCCATCCCGACGCCATCCTGGCGCCATCCTGACGCCATCCTAACGCCTTCCTGACCCCATTCTAACCCCATCCTGACGCCTTCCTGACGCCATCGTGACGCCACCTTGGCGCCATCCTGACGCCACCTTGGCGCCATCCTGACGCCACCCTGACGCCATCCTAACGCCTTCCTGACCCCATTCTAACGCCATCCCGACGCCATCCTTACGCCACCCTGACGCCATCCTAACGCCTTCCTGACCCCATTCTAACGCCATCCCGACGCCATCCTGACGCCATTCTGACGCCACCCTAACGCCAGCCTCACGCCTTCCTGACGCCATCCTGACGCCATCCTGACACCATCCTGACACCATCCTGACGCCATCCTGACGCCATCCTGACGCCATCCTAACGCCACCTTGGCGCCATCCTGACGCCACCTTGGCGCCATCCTGACGCCACCTTGACGCCATCCTAACGCCTTCCTGACCCCATTCTACCGCCATCCCGACACCATCCTGACGCCGCCATCCTTACGCCACCCTAACGCCAGCCTCACGCCTTCCTGACGCCATCCTGACGCCATCCTGACTCCATCCTGGCGCCATCCTGACGCCATCCTGACGCCACCCTGACGCCACCCTGACGCCATCCTACCGCCTTCCTGACGCCATCCTGGCGCCATCCTGACGCCATCCTGACGCCACCTTGACGCCACCCTGACGCCGTCCTAACGCCTTCCTGACCCCATCCTAACGCCATCCCGACGCCATCCTGACGCCATCCTGACGCCATCTTGACGCCATCGCGACGCCACCCTGACGCCATCCTCACGCCAACCCGACGCAATCTTGACGCCATCCTGACGCCATCCTGACGCCATCCTGACGCCATCTTGACGCCTTCCTGACGCTCTCCTGACGCCATCCTGACGCCACCCTGACGCCACCCTGACGCCACCCTCACGCCAAACCGACGCCATCGTGACGCCATCCTGACGCCATCCTGACGCCATCCTAACGCCATCCCGTCGCCATCCTTACGCCATCCTTACGCCATCCTGCCGCCATCCTAACGCCTTCCTGACCCCATTCTAACGCCATCCCGACGCCATCCTGAAGCCATCCTGACGCCATCCTGACGCCACCCTTACGCCATCCTCACGCCAACCCGACGCAATCTTGACGCCATCGTGACGCCATCCTGACGCCATCCTGACGCCATCCTGACGCCCTCCTGACGCCACCCTGACGCCATCCTCACGCCAACCCGACGCCATCTTGACGCCATCCTGAAGCCATCCTGACGCCTTCCTGACGCCATCCTGACGCCCTCCTGACGCCACCCTAACGCCATCCTCACACCAACCCGACGCCATCTTGACGCCATCCTGACGCCTTCCTGACGCTACCCTGACGCCTTCTTGACGCCATCCTGACGCGCTCCTGACGCCTACAACGCTACCCTGACAAACCTGCGACGCCTTCCTGACGCCATCCTGACGCCATCCTGACGCCTTCCTGACGCCATCCTGACGCCTTCCTGACGCCATCTTGACGCCATCCCGACGCCATCCCGACGCCATCCTGACGCCATCCTGACGCCATCCTGACACCATCTTGACGCCATCCTGACGCCATCCTGACTCCATCCTGACGCCATCCTAACGCCATCCTGACGCCACCCCGACGCCATCCTCACGCCAACCCGACGCAATCTTGACGCCATCCTGACGCCATCCTGACGCCATCCTTACGCCATCCTAACGCCATCGTGACTCCATCCTGACGCCATCCTGACGCCATCCTGACGCCACACTGACGCCACCCTGACGCCATCCTCACGCCAACCCGACGCCATCCTCACGCCACCCCGACGCCATCCTGACGCCTTCCTGACGCCACCCTGACGCCATCCTGACGCTACCCTGACGCCTTCCTGACGCCATCCTGACGCGCTCCTGACGCCTACACAACTACCCTGCCAAACGTGTGACGCCTTCCTGACGCCATCCTGACGCCTTCCTGACGCCATTTTGACGCCTTCCTGACGCCATCCTGACGCCATCCTGACTCCATATTGACGCCATCGTGACGCCAGCCTGACGCCACCCTGACGCCATCCTCACGCCAACCCGACGCAATCTTGACGCCATCCTAACGCCACCCTGACGCCCTCCTGACGCCGCCGTGACGCCATCCTCACACCAACCCGACGACATCTTGACGCCATCCTGACGCCTTCCTGACGCCATCCTGACGCGCTCCTGACGCCTACACCACTACCCTGACAAACCTGTGACGCCTTCCTGACGCCATCCTGACGCCATCCTGACGCTATCCCGACGCCATCTTGACGCCATTCTGACGCCATCCTGACGCCATCCCGACGCCACCCTGACGCCACCCTGACGCCATCCTGACACCATCCTGACGCCATCCTGACGCCATTCTGACGCCACTTCGACGCCATCCTGACTCCATCCTGACGCCATCCTGACGCCATCCTGACGCCATCCTGACGCCTTCCTGACGCCGTCCCGACACCTTCCTGACGCCTTCGTGACGCCATCCTAACGCCATCCTGACGCCATCCTGACGCCAACCCGACGACATCTTGACGCCATCCTGACGCCATCGTGACGCCATCCTGACGCCATCCTGACGCCATCCTAACGCCTTCCTGACCCCATTGTAACGCCATCCCGACGCCATCCTGACGCCATCCTTACGCCGCCGTGACGCCATCCTGACGCCATCCTGACACCATCCTGACGCCATCCTGATGCCATCCTGACGCCATCCCGATTCCATCCTGACGCCATCCTGACGCCATCCTCACGCCAACCCGACGCAATCTTGACGCCATCCTGACGCCTTCCTGACGCCATCCTGACGCCACCCTGAGGCCATCCTAACGCCTTCCTGACCCCATTCTAACGCCATCCCGACGCCATCCTTACGCCACCTTGACGCCATCCTAACGCCTTCCTGACGCCATCGTGACGCCACCTTGGCGCCATCCTGACGCCACCTTGGCGCCATCCTGACGCCACCCTGACGCCATCCTAACGCCTTCCTGACCCCATTCTAACGCCATCCCGACGCCATCCTGACGCCATCCTGACGCCACCCTAACGCCAGCCTCATGCCTTCCTGACGCCATCCTGACGCCATCCTGACTCCATCCTGACACCATCCTGACGCCATCCTGACGCCATCCTGACGCCATCCTGACGCCACCTTGGCGCCATCCTGACGCCTTCCTGACCCCATTCTAACGCCATCCCGACGCCATCCTGACGCCACCATGACGCCATCCTGACGCCACCCTGACGCCATCCTAACGCCTTCCTGACCCCATTCTAACGCCATCCCGACGCCATCCTTACGCCACCCTAACGCCAGCCTCACGCCTTCCTGACGCCATCTTGACTCCATCCTGACGCCATCCTGACGCCATCCTGACGCCACCCTGACGCCATCCTGACGCCACCCTGACGCCATCCTAACGCCTTCCTGACCCCATTCTAACGCCATCCCGACGCCATCCTTACGCCACCCTAACGCCAGCCTCACGCCTTCCTGACGCCATCTTGACTCCATCCTGACGCCATCGTGACGCCATCCTGACGCCATCCTGGCGCCATCCTGACGCCACCTTGACGCCACCCTGACGCCATCCTAACGCCTTCTTGACCCCATCCTAACGCCATCCCGACGCCATCCTGACGCCATCCTGACGCCATAGCGACGCCACCCTGACGCCATCCTCACGCCAACCCGACGCAATCTTGACGCCATCCTGACGCCATCCTGACGCCATCCTGACGCCATCTTGACGCCTTCCTGACGCTCTCCTGACGCCATCGTGACGCCACCCTGACGCCACCCTGACGCCACCCTCATGCCAAACCGACGCCATCGTGGCGCCATCCTGACGCCATGCTGACGCCAGCCATCCTTACGCCACCCTAACGCCAGCCTCACGCCTTCCTGACGCCATCCTGACGCGATCTTGACTCCATCCTGACGCCATCGTGACGCCATCCTGACGCCATCGCGACGCCACCCTGACGCCATCCTCACGCCAACCCGACGCAATCTTGACGCCATCCTGACGCCATCCTGACGCCATCCTGACGCCATCTTGACGCCTTCCTGACGCTCTCCCGACGCCATCCTGACGCCACCATGACGCCATCCTGACGCCATCCTGACGCCATCCTAACGCCTTCCTGACCCCATTCTAACGCCATCCTGACGCCATCCTTACGCCACCCTAACGCCAGCCTCACGCCTTCCTGACGCCATCCTGACGCCATCTTGACTCCATCCTGACGCCATCCTGTCGCCATCCTGACGCCATCGCGACGCCACCCTGACGCCATCCTCACGCCAACCCGACGCAATCTTGACGCCATCCTGACGCATCCTGACGCCATCCTGACGCCATCTTGACGCCTTCGTGACGCTCTCCTGACGCCATCCTGACGCCACCCTAACGCCACCCTGATGCCACCCTCACGCCAAACCGACGCCATCGTGGCGCCATCCTGACGCCATGCTGACGCTACCCTTACGCCTTCCTGACGCCATCCTGACGCCTTCGTGACGCCATCCTGACGCCTTCCTGACGCCATCTTGACGCCATCCTGACAGCATCCTGACGCCATCCTGACGCCATCCTGCCTCCATCCTGACGCCATGCTGACGCCGCTGTGACGCCCTCCTTACGCCATCCTCACGCCAACCCGACGCAATCTTGACGCCATCCTGAAGCCATCCTGACCCCATTCTAACACCATCCCGACGCCATCCTTACGCCACCCTGACGCCAATCTGACGCCTTCCTGACGCCTTCCTGACGCCATCCTGACACCATCCCGACGCCATCCTGACACCATCCTGATGCCATCCTGACGCCTTCCTGACTCCATCCTGACGCCATCCTGACGCCACCTTGGCGCCATCCTGACGCCACCCTAACGCCACCCTGACACCATCCTGACCCCATTCTAACGCCATCCGGACGCCATCCCGACGCCACCATGACGCCATCGTGACGCCACCCTGACGCCATCCTAACGCCTTCCTGACCCCATTCTAACGCCATCCCGACGCCATCCTGACGACATCCTTAGGCCACCCTAACGCCAGCCTCACGCCTTTCTGACGCCGTCTTGACGCCATCCTGACACCATCTTGACGCCAGCCTGACGCCATCCTGACGCCACCCTGACGCCTCCTGACGACACCCTGACGCCACCCTGACCCCATCCTGACGCCATCCTGACGCCACCCTGACCCCATCCTGACGCCATCCTGACGCCATCCTGGCGCCATCCCGACGCCACCCTGACGCCATCCTGACGCCATCCCGACGCCATCTTGACGCCATCCTGACGCCATCCTGACGCCATCCCGACGCCACCCTGACGCCACCCTGACGCCATCCTGACACCATCCTGACGCCACTCTGACGCCATCCTGACTCCATCCGGACGCCATCCTGACGCCATCCTGACGCTATCCTGACGCCTTCCTGACGCCATCCTAACGCCATCTTGACGCCATCTTGACGCCATCCCGAGGCCAACCTGACGCCATCCTGACGCCATCCTGACGCCATCCTGACGCCATCCTAACGCCTTCCTGACCCCATTGTAACGCCATCCCGACGCTATCCTGACGCCATCCTTACGCCACCCTGACGCCATCCTGACGCCATCCTCACGCCATTCCGACACCATCCTGACGCCATCCCGATTCCATCCTAACGCCATCCTGACGCCATCCTCACGCCAACCCGACGCAATCTTGACGCCATCCTGACGCCATCCTGACGCCATCCTGACGCCATCCTAACGCCTTCCTGACCCCATTCTAACGCCATCCCGACGCCATCCTGACGCCATCCTTACGCCACCCTGACGCCATCCTGACGCCTTCCTGACGCCATCGTGACGCCACCTTGGCGCCATCCTGACGCCACCTTGGCGCCATCCTGACGCCACCCTGACGCCATCCTAACGCCTTCCTGACCCGATTCTAACGCCTTCCCGACGCCATCCTTACGCTACCCTGACGCCATCCTAACGCCTTCCTGACCCCATTCTGACGCCATCCCGACGCCATCCTGACGCCATTCTGACGCCACCCTAACGCCATCCCGATTCCATCCTGACGCCATCCTGACGCCATCCTCACGCCAACCCGACGCAATCTTGACGCCATCCTGACGCCATCTTGACGCCATCCTGACGCCACCTTGGCGCCATCCTGACGCCACCTTGGCGCCATCCTGACGCCTTCCTGACCCCATTCTAGCGCCATCCCAACGCCATCCTGACGCCACCATGACGCCATCCTGACGCCACCCTGACGCCATCCTAACGCCTTCCTGACCCCATTCTAACGCCATCCCGACGCCATCCCGACGCCATCCTTACGCCACCCTAACGCCAGCCTCACGCCTTCCTGACGCCATCCTGACGCCATCTTGACTCCATCCTGACGCCATCCTAACGCCATCTTGACGCCACCTTGACGCCATCCTGACGCCACCTTGACGCCATCCTACCGCCTTCCTGACGCCATCATGGCGCCATCCTGACGCCATCCTGACGCCACCTTGACGCCACCCTGACGCCATCCTAACGCCACCCTGACCCCATCCTAACGCCTTCATGACGCCATCCTGACGCCATCCTGACGCCATCCTGACGCCATCGCGACGCCACCCTGACGCCATCCTCACGCCAACCCGACGCAATCTTGACGCCATCCTGACGCCATCCTGACGCCTTCCTGACGCCACCCTGACGCCTTCCTGACGCTCTCCTGACGCCATCCTGGCGCCACCCTGACGCCACCCTGACGCCACCCTCACGCCAAACCGACGCCATCGTGGCGCCATCCTGACGCCACGCTGACGCTACCCTGACGCCTTCCTGACGCCATCCTGACGCGCTCGTGACGCCTACACCACTACCTTGACAAACCTGTGACGCCTCCCTGACGCCATCCCGACGCCATCCTGACGCCATCCTGACGCCAATCTGACGCCTTCCTGACGCCTTCCTGACGCCATCCTGACACCATCCCGACGCCATCCTGACACCATCCTGATGCCATCCTGACGCCTTCCTGACTCCATCCTGACGCCATCCTGACGCCACCTTGGCGCCATCCTGACGCCACCCTAACGCCATCTCGACACCATCCTGACCCCATTCTAACGCCATCCGGACGCCATCCCGACGCCACCATGACGCCATCCTGACGCCACCCTGACGCCATCCTAACGCCTTCCTGACCCCATCCTGACGCCATCCTTAGGCCACCCTAACGCCAGCCTCACGCCTTCCTGACGCCATCCTGACGCCATCCTGACACCATCTTGACGCCAGCGTGACGCCATCCTGACGCCATCCCGACGCCACCATGACGCCATCCTGACGCCATCCCGAAGCCATCTTGACGCCATCCTGACGCCATCCTGACGCCATCCCGACGCCACCCTGACGCCACCCTGACGCCATCTTGACACCATCCTGACGCCATCCTGACGCCATCCTGACGCCACTCTGACGCCATCCTGACTCCATCCTGACGCCATCCTGACGCCATCCTGACGCCTTCCTGACGCTGTCCCGACACCTTCCTAACGCCTTCCTTACGCCATCCTAACGCCATCCTGACGCCATCCCGAGGCCAACCTGACGCCATCCTGACGCCATCCTGACGCCATCCTAACGCCTTCCTGACCCCATTCTAACGCCATCGTGACGCCACCATGACGCCATCCTGACGCCATCCTGACGCCATCCTAACGCCTTCCTGACCCCATTGTAACGCCATCCCGACGCCATCCTGACGCCATCCTTACGCCACGCTGACGCCATCCTGACGCCATCCTGACGCCATCCTGACACCATCCTGACGCCATCCTGATGCCATCCTGACGCCATCCCGATTCCATCCTGACGCCATCCTGACGCCATCCTCACGCCAACCCGACGCAATCTTGACGCCATCCTGACGCCATCCTGACACCATCCTGACGCCACCCTGAGGCCATCCTAACGCCTTCCTGACCCCATTCTAACGCCATCCCGACGCCATCCTGACGCCATCCTTACGCCACCCTGACGCCATCCTGACGCCTTCCTGACGCCACCTTGGCGCCACCTTGGACCATCCTGACGCCACCTTGGCGCCATCCTGACGCCACCCTGACGCCATCCTAACGCCTTCCTGACCCCATTCTAACGCCATCCCGACGCCATCCTTACGCCACCCTGACGCCATCCTAACGCCTTCCTGACCCCATTCTAACGCCATCCCGACGCCATCCTGACGCCATTCTGACGCCACCCTAACGCCAGCCTCATGCCTTCCTGACGCCATCCTGACGCCATCCTGACTCCATCCTGACCCCATCCTGACGCCATCCTGACGCCATCCTGACGCCACCTTGGCGCCATCCTGACGCCACCTTGGCGCCATCCTGACGCCTTCCTGGCCCCATTCTAACGCCATCCCGACGCCATCCTGACGCCACCATGAAGCCTTCCTGACCCCATCCTAACGCCATCCCGACGCGATCCTGACGCCATCCTGACGCCATCCTGACGCCATCGCGACGCCACCCTGACGCCATCCTCACGCCAACCCGACGCAATCTTGACGCCATCCGGACGCCATCCTGACGCCATCCTGACGCCATCTTGACGCCTTCCTGACGCTCTCCTGACGCCTTCCTGACGCCACCCTGACGCCACCCTGACGCCACCCTCACGCCAAACCGACGCCATCGTGGCGCCATCCTGACGCCATGCTGACGCTACCCTGACGCCTTCCTGACGCCATCCTGACGCGCTCGTGACGCCTACACCACTACCCTGACAAACCTGTGACGCCTTCTTGACGCCATCTTGACGCCTTCCCGACGCCATCCTGACGCCTTCCTGACGCCATCTTGACGCCATCCTGACACCATCCTGACGCCATCCTGACGCCATCCTGCCTCCATCCTGACGCCATCCTGACGCCGTCGTGACGCCATCCTTACGCCATCCTCACGCCAACCCGACGCAATCTTGAGACCATCCTGAAGCCATCCTGACCCCATTCTAACGCCATCCCGACGCCATCCTTAAGCCACCCTGACGCCAATGTGACGCCTTCCTGACGCCTTCCTGACACCATCCTGACACCATCCCGACGCCATCCTGACACCATCCTGATGCCATCCTCACGCCTTCCTGACTCCATCCTGACGCCATCCTGACGCCACCTTGGCGCCATCCTGACGCCACCCTAACGCCATCCTGACACCATCCTGACCCCATTCTAACGCCATCCGGACGCCATCCCGACGCCACCATGACGCCATCCTAACGCCTTCCTGACCCCATTCTAACGCCATCCCGACGCCATCCTTAGGCCACCCTAACGCCAGCCTCACGCCTTCCTGACGCCATCCTGACGCCATCGTGACACCATCTTGACGCCAGCCTGCCGCCATCCTGACGCCACCCTGACGCCTCCTGACGCCACCCTGACGCCACCATGACGCCATCCTGACGCCATCCTGACGCCATCCTGACGCCATCCTGACGCCACCCTGACGCCATCCTAACGCCACCCTGCCGCCATCCTAACGCCTTCCTGACCCCATTCTAACGCCATCCCGACGCCATCGTGACGCCATTGTGACGCCACCCTAACGCCTT
Source organism: Eutreptiella sp. 'Long Island Sound 2002' (assembly GCA_964036045.1). NCBI lineage: Eukaryota > Euglenozoa > Euglenophyceae > Eutreptiales > Eutreptiaceae > Eutreptiella > Eutreptiella sp. 'Long Island Sound 2002'. Next base: position 27,762,430 of record OZ038389.1, read on the forward strand.
CCTGACGCAATCCTGACGCCATCCTGACGCCAAAGCAACGCCATCTTGACGCCATCCTACCGCCTTCCTGACGCCATCCTGACGCCATCCTAACGCCATCCTGACGCCATCCTGACGCCATCCTGACGCCACCCTAACGCCATCCTGACGCCATCCTGACGCTATATTATCCTGACGCCATCCTAACGCCATCCCCACGCCATCCTTACGCCATCCTTACGCCATCCCGACGCCATCCTGACACCATCCTGACGCCATCCTGACGCCATCCTGACGCCATCCTGACACCATCCTGACGCCACCCCGACGCCATCCTCACGCCAACCCGACGCAATCTTGAAGCCATCCTAACGCCATTCTGACGCCATCCTGACGCCATCCTAACGCCATCCTGCCGCCACCCTGACGCCATCCTCACGCCAACCCGACGCCATCTTGACGCCATCCTGAAGCCATCCTGACGCCTTCCTGGACCATCCTGACGCCCTCCTGACGCCACCCTGACGCCATCCTCACACCAACCCGACGACATCTTGACGCCATCCTGACGCCTTCGTGACGCTACCCTGACGCCTTCTTGACGCCATCCTGACGCGTTCCTGACGCCTACAACACTACCCTGACAAACCTGTGACGCCTTCCTGACGCCATCCTGACGCCATCCTGACGCCTTCCTGACGCCATCCTGACGCCTTCCTGACGCCATCCTGACGCGCTCGTGACGCCTACACCACTACCATCGTGACGCCATCGTGACACCATCTTGACGCCATCCTGACTCCATCCTGACGCCATCCTGACGCCATTCTAACGCCATCCCGACGCCATCCTGACGCCATCCTGACGCCATCCTGACGCCATCCCGACGCCATCCTGACACCATCCTGTGCCATCCTGACGCCATCCTGACGCCATCCTGACGCCATCCTGACGCCATCCTGACGCCACCCTAACGCCACCCTGACGCCACCCTAACGCCATCCTAACGCCTTCCTGACCCCATTCTAACGCCATCCCGACGCCATCCTGACGCCATCCTTACGCCACCCTGACACCGATCTGACGCCTTCCTGACGCCATCCTGACGCCATCCTGACGCCATCCCGACGCCATCCTGACACCATCCTGACGCCATCGTGACGCCATCCTGACGCCATCCTGACGCCATCCTCACGCCATCCTGACACCATCCTGACGCCATCCTGACGCCATCCTGACGCCACCCTAACGCCATCCTGACGCCACCCTAACGCCATCCTAACGCCTTCCTGACCCCATTCTAACGCCATCCTGACGCCACCATGACGCCACCCTGACGCCAATCTAACGCCTTCCTGACCCCATTGTAACGCCATCCCGACGCCATCCTGACACCAACCCGACGCCATCTTAACGCCAATCTGACGCCTTCCTGACGCCATCCTAACGCCTTCCTGACGCCATTTTGACGCCTTCCTGACGCCATCTTGACGCCATCTTGAAGCCATCCCGACGCCATCCTGACGCCATCCTGACGCCACCCTGACGCCATCCTCACGCCAACCCGACGCAATCTTGACGCCATCCTAACGCCATTCTGACGCCATCCTGACGCCATCCAAACGCCCTCCTGACGCCACCCTGACGCCATCCTCACGCCAACCCGACGCCATCTTGACGCCATCCTGAAGCCATCCTGACGCCTTCCTGACGCCATCCTGACGCCTTCGTGACGCTACCCTGACGCCTTCCTGACGCCATCCTGACGCGCTCCTGACGCCTACAACACTACCCTGACAAACCTGTGACGCCTTCCTGACGCCATCCTGACGCCATCCTGACGCCTTCCTGACGCCATTCTGACGCCTTCCTGACGCCATCTTGACGCCGTCCCGACGCCATCCCGACGCCATCCTGACGCCATCCTAACTCCATCCTGACGCCATCCTGACGCCATCCTGACGCCATCCTGACGCCACCCTGACGCCATCCTCACGCCAACCCGACGCAATCTTGACGCCATCCTGACGCCATCCTGACCCCATTCTAACGCCATCCCGACGCCATCCTGACGCCATCCTTACTCCTGACGCCATCCTGACACCATCCCGACGCCATCCTGACACCATCCTGACGCCATCCCGACGCCATCCTGACACCATCCTGACGCCATCCTGACGCCATCCTGACGCCATCCTGACGCCATCCTGACGCCATCCTGACGCCATCCTGACGCCACCCTAACGCCACCCTGACGCCACCCTAACGCCATCCTAACGCCTTCTTGACCCCATTCTAACGCCATCCCGACGCCATCTTGACGCCATCCTGACGCCTTCCTGACGCCATTCTGCCGCCTTCGTGACGCCATCTTGACGCCGTCCCGACGCCATCCCGACGCCATCCTGACGCCATCCTGACGCCATCCCGACGCCATCCTGACACCATCTTGACCCCATCCTAACTCCATCCTGACGCCATCCTGACGCCATCCTGACGCCACCCTGACGCCATCCTCACACCAACCCGACGCAATCTTGACGCCATCCTGACGCCATCCTGACCCCATTCTAGCGCCATCCCGACGCCATCCTGACGCCATCCTTACGCCACCCTGACACCGATCTGACGCCATCCTGACGCCATCCTGACGCCATCCTGACGCCATCCTGACGCCATCCTGACGCCATCGTGACGCCACCCTAACGCCACCCTGACGCCACCCTAACGCCATCCTAACGCCTTCCTGACCCCATTCTAACGCCATCCCGACGCCATCCTGACGCCATCCTTACGCCACCCTGACACCGATCTGACGCCTTCCTGACGCCATCCTGACGCCATCCTGACGCCATCCCGACGCCATCCTGACACCATCCTGACGCCATCGTGACGCCATCCTGACGCCATCCTGACGCCATCCTCACGCCATCCTGACACCATCCTGACGCCACCCTGACGCCATCCTGACGCCACCCTGACCCCATTCTAACGCCATCCTGACGCCACCATGACGCCACCCTGACGCCAATCTAACGCCTTCCTGACCCCATTGTAACGCCATCCCGACGCCATCCTGAGACCAACCCGACGCCATCTTAACGCCACCCTGACGCCATCCTGACGCCACCCTGACGCCTTCCTGACGCTACCCTGACGCCTTCCTGACGCCATCCTGACGCGCTCCTGACGCCTACACCACTACCCTGCCAAACCTGTGACGCCTTCCTGACGCCATCCTAACGCCTTCCTGACGCCATTTTGACGCCTTCCTGACGCCATCTTGACGCCATCTTGAAGCCATCCCGACGCCATCCTAACACCATCCTAACGCCATCCTGACACCATCCTGACGCCATCCTGACGCCATCCTGACGCCATCCTGACGCCACCCTGACGCCATCCTCACGCCAACCCGACGCAATCTTGACGCCATCCTAACGCCATCCTGACGCCATCCTGACGCCACCCTGACGCCATCCTCACGCCAACCCGACGCCATCTTGACGCCATCCTGAAGCCATCCTGATGCCTTCCTGACGCCATCCTGACGCCCTCCTGACGCCACCCTGACGCCCTCCTCACACCAACCCGACGACATCTTGACGCCATCCTGACGCCTTCGTGACGCTACCCTGACGCCTTCCTGACGCCATCCTGACGCGCTCTCGACGCCTACAACACTACCCTGACAAACCTGTGACGCCTTCCTGACGCCATCCTGACGCCATCCTGACGCCTTCCTGACGCCATTCTGACGCCTTCCTGACGCCATCTTGACGCCGTCCCGACGCCATCCCGACGCCATCCTGACGCCATCCTGACGCCATCCTGACACCATCTTGACCCCATCCTAACTCCATCCTGACGCCATCCTGACGCCATCCTGACGCCACCCTGACGCCATCCTCACGCCAACCCGACGCAATCTTGACGCCATCCTGACGCCATCCTGACCCCATTCTAACGCCATCCCGACGCCATCCTGACACCATCCTGACGCCATCGTGACGCCATCCTGACGCCATCCTGACGCCATCCTCACGCCATCCTGACACCATCCTGACGCCACCCTGACGCCATCCTGACGCCACCCTGACCCCATTCTAACGCCATCCTGACGCCACCATGACGCCACCCTGACGCCAATCTAACGCCTTCCTGACCCCATTGTAACGCCATCCCGACGCCATCCTGAGACCAACCCGACGCCATCTTAACGCCACCCTGACGCCATCCTGACGCCACCCTGACGCCTTCCTGACGCTACCCTGACGCCTTCCTGACGCCATCCTGACGCGCTCCTGACGCCTACACCACTACCCTGCCAAACCTGTGACGCCTTCCTGACGCCATCCTAACGCCTTCCTGACGCCATTTTGACGCCTTCCTGACGCCATCTTGACGCCATCTTGAAGCCATCCCGACGCCATCCTAACACCATCCTAACGCCATCCTGACACCATCCTGACGCCATCCTGACGCCATCCTGACGCCATCCTGACGCCACCCTGACGCCATCCTCACGCCAACCCGACGCAATCTTGACGCCATCCTAACGCCATCCTGACGCCATCCTGACGCCACCCTGACGCCATCCTCACGCCAACCCGACGCCATCTTGACGCCATCCTGAAGCCATCCTGATGCCTTCCTGACGCCATCCTGACGCCCTCCTGACGCCACCCTGACGCCCTCCTCACACCAACCCGACGACATCTTGACGCCATCCTGACGCCTTCGTGACGCTACCCTGACGCCTTCCTGACGCCATCCTGACGCGCTCTCGACGCCTACAACACTACCCTGACAAACCTGTGACGCCTTCCTGACGCCATCCTGACGCCATCCTGACGCCTTCCTGACGCCATTCTGACGCCTTCCTGACGCCATCTTGACGCCGTCCCGACGCCATCCCGACGCCATCCTGACGCCATCCTGACGCCATCCTGACACCATCTTGACCCCATCCTAACTCCATCCTGACGCCATCCTGACGCCATCCTGACGCCACCCTGACGCCATCCTCACGCCAACCCGACGCAATCTTGACGCCATCCTGACGCCATCCTGACCCCATTCTAACGCCATCCCGACGCCATCCTGACGCCATCCTTACTCCTGACGCCATCCTGACACCATCCCGACGCCATCCTGACACCATCCTGACGCCATCCTGACGCCATCCTGACGCCATCCTGACGCCTTCCTGACGCCATCCTGACGCCATCCTGACGCCACCCTAACGCCATCCTAACGCCTTCCTGACCCCATTCTAACGCCATCCTGACGACACCATGACGCCACCATGACGCCACCCTGACGCCATCCTAACGCCTTCCTGACCCCATTGTAACGCCATCCCGACGCCATCCTGACACCAACCCGACGCCATCTTGACGCCATTCTGACGCCTTCGTGACGCCACCCTGACGCCTTCCTGACGCTACCCTGACGCCTTCCTGACGCCATCCTGACGCGCTCCTGACGCCTACACCACTACCCTGCCAAACCTGTGACGCCTTCCTGACGCCATCCTGACGCCATCCTGACGCCATTTTGACGCCTTCCTGACGCCATCTTGACGCCATCCCGACGCCATCGTGACGCCATCCTGACACCATCCTGACGCCATCCTGACGCAATCTTGACGCCATCCTAACGCCATCCTGACGCCACCCTGACGCCATCCTGACACCATCCCGACGCCATCCTGACACCATCCTGACGCCATCCTGACTCCATCCTGACGCCATCTTGACGCCACCTTGGCGCCATCCTGACGCCACCCTAACGCCATCCTAACGCCTTCCTGACCCCATTCTAACGCCATCCGGACGCCATCCTGACGCCACCATGACGCCATCTTAACGCCACCCAGACGCCATCCTAACGCCTTCCTGACCCCATTCTAACGCCATCCTGACGCCGCCATCCTTACGCCAGCCTCACGCCTTCCTGACGCCATCCTGACGCCATCCTGACGCCATCCTGACGCCTTCCTGACGCCATCCTGACGCCACCCTGACGCCATCCTGACGCCATTCTAACGCCATCCCGACGCCAATCCCCCGCCATCCTTACGCCATCCTGCCGCCATCCGAACGCCTTCCTGACCCCATTCTAACGCCATCCCGACGCCATCCTGAAGCCATCCTGACGCCATCCTGACGCCACCCTTACGCCATCCTCACGCCAACCCGACGCAATCTTGACGCCATCCTGACGCCATCCTGAAGCCATCCTGACGCCCTCCTGACGCCACCCTGACGCCATCCTCACGCCAACCTGACGCCATCTTGACGCCATCCTGAAGCCATCCTGACGCCTTCCTGACGCCATCCTGACTCCCTCCTGACGCCATCCTGACGCCATCCTGACTCCATCCTGACGCCATCCTGACGCCATCCTGACGCCACCCTTACGCCATCCTCACGCCAACCCGACGCAATCTTGACGCCATCCTGACGCGCTCCTGACGCCTACAACGCTACCCTGACAAACCTGTGACGCCTTCCTGACGCCATCCTGACGCCATCCTGACGCCTTCGTGACGCCATCCTGACGCCTTCTTGACGCCATCTTGACGCCATCCCGACGCCATCCCGACGCCATCCTGACGCCATCCCGACGCCATCCTGACACCATCTTGACGCCATCCTGACGCCATCCTGACTCCATCCTGACGCCATCCTGACGCCATCCTGACGCCACCCTGACGCCATCCTCACGCCAACCCGACGCAATCTTGACGCCATCCTGACGCCATCCTGTCGCCATCCTTACGCCACCCTTACGCCACCCTGACGCCGATCTGACGCCTTCGTGACGCCATCCTGACGCCATCCTGACACCATCCCGACGCCATTCTGACCCCATTCTAACGCCATCCCGACGCCATCCTGACGCCATCCTTACGCCAACCTAACGCCAGCCTCACGCCTTCCTAATGCCATCCTGACGCCATCGTGACTCCATCCTGACGCCATCCTGACGCCATCTTGACGCCATCCTGACTCCATCCGACGCCATCTGGACGCCATCCTGACGCCTTCCTGACGCCACCCTGACGCCTTCCTGACACTACCCTGACGCCTTCCTGACGCCATCCTGACGCGCTCCTGACGCCTACACCACTACCCTGCCAAACGTGTGACGCCTTCGTGACGCCATCCTGACGCCTTCCTGACGCCATTTTGACGCCTTTCTGACGCCATCCTGAGGCCATCCTGACTCCATCCTGACGCCATCGTGACGCCATCTTGACGCCATCCTGACACCATCCTGACGCCTTCGTGACGCCATTTTGACCCCTTCCTGACGCCATCCCGGCGCCATCCCGACGCCATCCCGACGCCATCCTGACGCCATCGTGACGCCATCTTGACGCCATCCTGACACCATCCTAACGCCATCCTGACGCCATCTTGACTCCATCGTGACGCCATCCTGATGCCATCCTAACGCCATTCTGACGCCATCCTGACGCCATCCTGACGCCCTCCTGACGCCACCCTGACGCCATCCTCATGCCAACCCGACGCCATCTTGACGCCATCCTGAAGCCATCCTGACGCCTTCCTGACGCCATCCTGACACCCTCCTGACGCCACCGTGACGCCATCCTCACACCAACCCGACGACATCTTGACGCCATCCTGACACCTTCCTGACGCTACCCTGACGCCTTCCTGACGCCTCCGTGACGCGCTCCTGACGCCTACAACACTACCCTGACAAACCTGTGACGCCTTCCTGACGCCATCCTGACGCCATCCTCACGCCTTCCTGACGCCATCCTGACGCCTTCCTGACGCCATCTTGACGCCGTCCCGACGCCATCCCGACGCCATCCTGACACCATCCTGACGCCATCCTGACGCCATCCTGACGCCATCCTGACGCCATCCTGACGCCATCCTGACTCCATCCTGACGCCATCCTGACGCCATCCTGACGCCACCCTGACGCCATGCTCACGCCAACCCGACGCAATCTTGACGCCATCCTAACGCCATCCTGACCCCATTCTAACGCCATCCCGACGCCATCCCGACGCCATCCTTACGCCACCCTGACACCGATTTGACGCCTTCCTGACGCCATCCTGACGCCATCCTGACGCCATCCTGACGCCTTCCTGACGCCATCCTGACGCCTTCCTGACGCCATCTTGACGCCATCCTGACACCATCCTGACGCCATCCTGACGCCATTCTGACACCATCCCGACGCCATCCTGACGCCATCCTGACGCCATCCTGACGCCATCCTGACGCCATCCTGACGCCATCCTGACGCCATCGTGAAGCCATCCTGACGCCACGCTAACGCCATCCTAACGCCTTCCTGACCCCATTCTAACGCCATCTTGACGCCACCATGACGCCACCATGACGCCACCATGACGCCATCCTAACGCCTTCCTGACCCCATTGTAACGCCATCCCGACGCCATCCTGACACCAACCTGACGCCATCTTGACGCCATCCTGACGCCTTGTTGACGCCACCCTTACGCCTTCCTGACGCTACCCTGACGCCTTCCTGACGCGCTCCTGACGCCTACACCACTACCCTGCCAAACCTGTGACGCCTTCTTGACGCCATCCTGACGCCTTCCTGACGCCATTTTGACGCCTTCCTGACGCCATCTTGACGCCGTCCCGACGCCATCCCGACGCCATCCCGACGCCATCCTGACGCCATCCTAACACCATCCTGACGCCATCCTGACGCCATCGTGACTCCATCCTGACGCCATCCTGACGCCACCCTGACGCCATCTTCACGCCAACCCGACGCAATCTTGACGCCATCCTGACCCCATTCTAACGCCATCCCGACGCCATCCTCACGCCACCCTGACGCCAATCTAACGCCTTCGTGACACCATCCTGACGCCATCCTGACACCATCCCGACGCCATCCCGACACCATCCTGACGCCATCCTGACTCCATCCTGACGCCATCTTGACGCCACCTTGGCGCCATCCTGACGCCACCCTAACGCCATCCTAACGCCTTCCTGACCCCATTCTAACGCCATCCGGACGCCATCCTGACGCCACCATGACGCCATCCTGACGCCACCCAGACGCCATCCTAACGCCTTCCTGACCCCATTCTAACGCCATCCCGACGCCATCCTGACGCCGCCATCCTTCCGCCACCCTAACGCCAGCCTCACGCCTTCCTGACGCCATCCTGACGCCATCCTGACGCCATCCTGACGCCATCCTGACGCCATCCTGACGCCATCCTTACGCCATCCTGCCGCCATCCTAACGCCTTCCTGACCCCATTCTAACGCCATCCCGACGCCATCCTGAAGCCATCCTGACGCCATCCTGACGCCACCCTGATGCCATCCTGACGCCATCCTGACGCCATCGTGACGCCATCTTGACGCCATCCTGACACCATCGTGACGCCATCCTAACGCCAACCTGACTCCATATTGATGCCATCCTGACGCCATCCTGACGCCACCCTGACGCCATCCTCACGCCAACCCGACGCAATCTTGACGCCATCCTAACGCCATTCTGACGCCATCCTGACGCCATCCTGACGCCCTCCTGACGCCACCCTGACGCCATCCTCACGCCATCTTGACGCCATCCTGACGCCATCCTGAAGCCATCCTGACGCCTTCCTGACGCCATCCTGACGCCCTCCTGACGCCACCCTGACGCCATCCTCACACCAACCCGACGACATCTTGACGCCATCCTGACGCCTTCCTGACGCTACCCTGACGCCTTCCTGACGCCTACAACACTACCCTGACAAACCTGTGACGCCTTCCTGACGCCATCCTGACGCCATCCTGACGCCATCCTGACGCCATCCTGACGCCATCCTTACGCCACCCTGACACTGATCTGACGCCTTCCCGACGCCATCCTGACGCCATCCTGACGCCTTCCTGACGCCATCCTGACGCCATCTTGACGCCGTCCCGACGCCATCCCGACGCCATCCTGACGCCATCCTGACGCCATCCTGACGCCATCCTGACACCATCTTGACGCCATCCTGACGCCATCCTGACGCCATCCTGACACCATCGTGACGCCATCCCGACGCCATCCTGACGCCATCCTGACGCTATCCTGACGCCATCCTGACGCCATCCTGACGCCATCCTAACGCCTTCCTGACGCCATCCTGACGCCACCCTAACGCCATCCTAACGCCTTCCTGACGCCATCCTGACGCCATCCTGACGCCATCCCGACGCCACCATGACGCCACCCTGACGCCATCCTAACGCCTTCCTGACCCCATTGTAACGCCATCCCAACGCCATCCTGACACCAACCTGACGCCATCTTGAGGCCATCTGACGCCTTCCTGACGCCACCCTGACGCCTTCCTGACGCTACCCTGACGCCTTCCTGACGCCATCCTGACGCGCTCCTGACGCCTACACCACTACCCTGCCAAACCTGTGACGCCTTCTTGACGCCATCCTGACGCCTTCCTGACGCCATTTGGACGCCTTCTTGACGCCATCTGGACGCCATCTTGAAGCCATCCCGACGCCATCCCGACGCCATCTTGACGCCATCCTAACGCCATCGTGACTCCATCCTGACGCCATCCTGACGCCACCCTTACGCCATCCTCACGCCAACCCGACGCAATCTTGACGCCATCCTGACGCCATCCTAAACCCATTCTAACGCCATCCCGACGCCATCCTTACGCCAATCTAACGCCTTCGTGACACCATCCTAACGCCATCCTGACACCATCCCGACGCCATCCTGACACCATCCTGACGCCATCCTGACTCCATCCTGACGCCATCCTGACGCCACCTTGGCGCCATCTTGACGCCACCCTAACGCCATCCTAACGCCTTCCTGACCCCATTCTAACGCCATCCGGACGCCATCCTGACGCCACCATGACGCCATCCTGACGCCACCCAGACGCCATCCTAACGCCTTTCTGACCCCATTCTAACGCCATCCCGACGCCATTCTGACGCCGCCATCCTTACGCCACCCTAACGCCAGCCTCACGCCTTCGTGACGCCATCTTGACGCCATCCTTACGCCATCCTGACGCCATCCTGACGCCATCCTGACGCCACCCTGACGCCATCCTAACGCCATCCCGACGCCATCCTTACGCCATCCTTACGCCATCGTGCCGCCATCCTAACGCCTTCCTGACCGCATTCTAACGCCATCCCGACGCCATCCTGAAGCCATCCTGACGCCATCCTGACGCCACCCTTACGCCATCCTCACGCCAACCCGACGCCATCTTGACGCCATCCTGACGCCATCCTGACGCCATCCTGACGCCATCCTGACGCCCTCCTGACGCCACCCTAACGCCATCCTCACGCCAACCCGACGCCATCTTGACGCCCTCCTGACGCCACCCTGACGCCATCCTCACACCAACCCGACGCCTTCTTGACGCCATCCTGACGCGCTCCTGACGCCTACAACGCTACCCTGACAAACCTGTGACACCTTCCTGACGCCATCCTGACGCCATCCTGACGCCTTCCTGACGCCATCTTGACGCCTTCCTGACGCCATCTTGACGCCATCCCGACGCCATCCCGACGCCATCCTGACACCATCCTGACGCCATCCTGACGCCATCCTGACGCCACCCTGACCCCATTCTAACGCCATCCTGACACCATCTTGACGCCATCCTGACGCCTTCCTGACGCCACCCTGACGCCATCCTGACCCCATTCTAACGCCATCCTGACACCATCTTGACGCCATCCTGACGCCTTCCTGACGCCACCCTGACGCCATCCTGACGCCATCCTGACGCCACCCTGACGCCATCCTCACGCCAACCCGACGCAATCTTGACGCCATCCTATCGCCATCCTGACGCCATCCTGACGCCTTCCTGACGCCATCCTGACGCCTTCCTGACGCCATCTTGACGCCATCCCGACGCCATCCCGACGCCATCCTGACGCCATCCTGACACCATCTTGACGCCATCCTGACACCATCCTGACTCCATCCTGACGCCATCCTTACGCCATCCTGACGCCACCCTGACGCCATCCTCACGCCAACCCGACGCAATCTTGACGCCATCCTGACGCCATCCTGACGCCATCCTTACGCCACCCTGACGCCGATCTGACGCCATCCTAACGCCATCCTGACACCATCCCGACGCCATCCTGACCCCATTCTAACGCCATCCCGACGCCATCCTGACGCCATCCTTACGCCACCCTAACGCCAGCCTCACGCCTTCCTGACGCCATCCTGACGCCATCGTGACTCCATCCTAACGCCATGCTGACGCCATCCTGACGCCACCCTGACGCCATCCTCACGCCAACCGGACGCCATCCTCACGCCAACCCGACGCCATCTTGACGCTACCCTGACGCCTTCCTGACGGCATCCTGACGCGCTCCTGACGCCTACACCACTACCCTGCCAAACGTGTGACGCCTTCTTGACGCCATCCTGACGCCTTCCTAACGCCATCCTGACCCCATTCTAACGCCATCCCGACGCCATCCTTACGCCACCTTGAGCCAATCTAACGCCTTCGTGACGCCATCCTGACGCCATCCTGACACCATCCCGACGCTATCCTGACACCATCCTGACGCCATCCTGACTCCATCCTGACGCCATCTTGACGCCACCTTGGCGCCATCCTGACGCCACCCTAACGCCATCCTAACGCCTTCCTGACCCCATTCTATCGCCATCCGGACGCCATCCTGACGCCACCATGACGCCATCTTGACGCCACCCAGACGCCATCCTAACGCCTTCCTGACCCCATTCTAACGCCATCCTGACGCCGCCATCCTTACGCCACCCTAACGCCAGCCTCACGCCTTCCTGACGCCATCCTGACGCCATCCTGATGCCATCCTGACGCCATCCTGACGCCATCCTGACGCCATCCTAACGCCATCCCGACGCCATCCTTACGCCATCCTTACGCCATCCTTACGCCATCCTAACGCCTTCCTGACCCCATTCTAACGCCATCCCGACGCCATCCTGAAGCCATCCTGACGCCATCCTGACGCCACCCTTACGCCATCCTCACGCCAACCCGACGCAATCTTGACGCCATCCTGACGCCATCCTGACGCCATCCTGACGCCATCCTGACGCCCTCCTGACGCTACCCTGACGCCATCCTCACGCCAACCCGACGCCATCTTGACGCCATCGTGACGCCATCTTGACGCCATCCTGACGCCAAACTGATGCCATCCTGACGCCATCATGACGCCATTCGAACGCCATCCTGACGCCATCCCGACGCCACCCTGACGCCATCCTCACGCCAACCCGACGCCATCCTGATGCCATCCTGACGCCATCCTGACGCCATCTTGACGCCATCCTGACGCCACCCTGATGCCATCCTGACGCCATCCTGACGCCATTCGCACGCCATCCTGACGCCATCCCGACGCCACCCTGACGCCATCCTCACGCCATCCTGACGCCATCCTGACGCCATCCTGACGCCACTCTGACGCCATCTTGACGCCATCCTAACGCCATCCTGACGCCATCCTCACGCCAACCCGACGCCATCCTGACGCCATCCTTACGCCACCCTGACGCCATCGTGACTCTATCCTGACGCCATCCTGATGCCTTCCTGATGCCACCCTGACGCCACCCTGACGCCACCCTGACGCCATCCTGACGCCACCCTGACACCATCCTGACGGCATCCTGACGCCATCCTGACGCCATCCTGACGCCACCCTGACGCCATCCTGACGCCAACCCAACGCAATCTTGACGCCATCTTGACGCCATCCTGACGCCATCCTAACGCCCTCCTGACCCCATTCTAACGCCATCCTGACGCCATCCTGACGCCATCCTTACGCCACCCTGACGCCATCCTTACGCCTTCCTGACGCCATCTTGACGCCATCCTGACGCCACCCTGACACCATCCTGACGCCATCCTGACGCCATCGTGACGCCACCCTGACGCCAGCCTCACGCCAACCCAACGCCATCTTGACGCCATCCTGACGCCATCCTGACGCCATCCTGACGCCATCCTTACGCCACCCTGACACTGATCTGACGCCTTCTTGACGCCATCCTGACGCCATCCTGACGCCTTCCTGACGCCATTCGAACGCCATCTTGACGCCGTCCCGACGCCATCCCGACGCCATCCTGACGCCATCCTGACACCATCTTGACGCCATCCTGACGCCACTCTGACGCCATCTTGACGCCATCCTAACGCCATCCTGACGCCATCCTCACGCCAACCCGACGCCATCCTGACGCCATCCTTACGCCACCCTGACGCCATCGTGACTCTATCCTGACGCCATCCTGATGCCTTCCTGATGCCACCCTGACGCCACCCTGACGCCACCCTGACGCCATCCTGACGCCACCCTGACACCATCCTGACGGCATCCTGACGCCATCCTGACGCCATCCTGACGCCACCCTGACGCCATCCTGACGCCAACCCAACGCAATCTTGACGCCATCTTGACGCCATCCTGACGCCATCCTAACGCCCTCCTGACCCCATTCTAACGCCATCCTGACGCCATCCTGACGCCATCCTTACGCCACCCTGACGCCATCCTTACGCCTTCCTGACGCCATCTTGACGCCATCCTGACGCCACCCTGACACCATCCTGACGCCATCCTGACGCCATCGTGACGCCACCCTGACGCCAGCCTCACGCCAACCCAACGCCATCTTGACGCCATCCTGACGCCATCCTGACGCCATCCTGACGCCATCCTTACGCCACCCTGACACTGATCTGACGCCTTCTTGACGCCATCCTGACGCCATCCTGACGCCTTCCTGACGCCATTCGAACGCCATCTTGACGCCGTCCCGACGCCATCCCGACGCCATCCTGACGCCATCCTGACACCATCTTGACGCCATCCTGACGCCATCCTGACGCCATCCTGACACCATCCCGACGCCATCCCGACGCCATCCTGACGCCATCCTGACGCTATCCTGACGCCATCCTGACGCCATCCTGACGCCATCCTAACGCCATCCTGACGCCATCCTGACGCCACCCTAACGCCATCCTAACGCCTTCCTGACGCCATCCTGACGCCATCCTGACGCCATCCCGACGCCACCATGACGCCACCCTGACGCCATCCTAACGCCTTCCTGACCCCATTGTAACGCCATCCCAACGCCATCCTGACACCAACCTGACGCCATCTTGAGGCCATCTGACGCCTTCCTGACGCCACCCTGACGCCTTCCTCACGCTACCCTGACGCCTTCCTGACGCCATCCTGACGCGCTCCTGACGCCTACACCACTACCCTGCCAAACCTGTGACGCCTTCTTGACGCCATCCTGACGCCTTCCTGACGCCATTTGGACGCCTTCCTGACGCCATCTCGACGCCATCTTGAAGCCATCCCGACGCCATCCCGACGCCATCTTGACGCCATCCTAACACCATCCTGACGCCATCCTGACGCCATCGTGGCTGCATCCTGACGCCATCCTGACGCCACCCTGACGCCATCCTCACGCCAACCCGACGCAATCTTGACGCCATCCTGACGCCATCCTGACCCCATTCTAACGCCATCCCGACGCCATCCTTACGCCACCCTGACGCCAATCTAACGCCTTCGTGACGCCATCCTGACGCCATCCTGACACCATCCCGACGCCATCCTGACACCATCCTGACGCCATCCTGACTCCATCCTGACGCCATCTTGACGCCACCTTGGCGCCATCTTGACGCCACCCTAACGCCATCCTAACGCCTTCCTGACCCCATTCTAACGCCATCCGGACGCCATCCTGACGCCACCATGACGCCATCCTGACGCCACCCAGACGCCATCCTAACGCCTTTCTGACCCCATTCTAACGCCATCCCGACGCCATCCTGACGCCGCCATCCTTACGCCACCCTAACGCCAGCCTCACGCCTTCGTGACGCCATCTTGACGCCATCCTGACGCCATCCTGACGCCATCCTGACGCCATCCTGACGCCACCCTGACGCCATCCTGACGCCATCCTAACGCCATCCCGACGCCATCCTTACGCCATCCTTACGCCATCGTGCCGCCATCCTAACGCCTTCCTGACCGCATTCTAACGCCATCCCGACGCCATCCTGAAGCCATCCTGACGCCATCCTGACGCCACCCTTACGCCATCCTCACGCCAACCCGACGCCATCTTGACGCCATCCTGACGCCATCCTGACGCCATCCTGACGCCATGCTGACGCCCTCCTGACGCCACCCTAACGCCATCCTCACGCCAACCCGACGCCATCTTGACGCCCTCCTGACGCCACCCTGACGCCATCCTCACACCAACCCGACGCCTTCTTGACGCCATCCTGACGCGCTCCTGACGCCTACAACGCTACCCTGACAAACCTGTGACACCTTCCTGACGCCATCCTGACGCCATCCTGACGCCTTCCTGACGCCATCTTGACGCCTTCCTGACGCCATCTTGACGCCATCCCGACGCCATCCCGACGCCATCCTGACACCATCCTGACGCCATCCTGACGCCATCCTGACGCCACCCTGACCCCATTCTAACGCCATCCTGACACCATCTTGACGCCATCCTGACGCCTTCCTGACGCCACCCTGACGCCATCCTGACCCCATTCTAACGCCATCCTGACACCATCTTGACGCCATCCTGACGCCTTCCTGACGCCACCCTGACGCCATCCTGACGCCATCCTGACGCCACCCTGACGCCATCCTCACGCCAACCCGACGCAATCTTGACGCCATCCTATCGCCATCCTGACGCCATCCTGACGCCTTCCTGACGCCATCCTGACGCCTTCCTGACGCCATCTTGACGCCATCCCGACGCCATCCCGACGCCATCCTGACGCCATCCTGACACCATCTTGACGCCATCCTGACACCATCCTGACTCCATCCTGACGCCATCCTTACGCCATCCTGACGCCACCCTGACGCCATCCTCACGCCAACCCGACGCAATCTTGACGCCATCCTGACGCCATCCTGACGCCATCCTTACGCCACCCTGACGCCGATCTGACGCCATCCTAACACCATCCTGACACCATCCCGACGCCATCCTGACCCCATTCTAACGCCATCCCGACGCCATCCTGACGCCATCCTTACGCCACCCTAACGCCAGCCTCACGCCTTCCTGACGCCATCCTGACGCCATCGTGACTCCATCCTAACGCCATCCTGACGCCATCCTGACGCCATCCTGACGCCACCCTGACGCCATCCTCACGCCAACCTGACGCCATCCTCACGCCAACCCGACGCCATCTTGACGCCATCCTGACGCCTTCCTGACGCCACCCTGACGCCTTCCTGACGCTACCCTGACGCCTTCCTGACGCCATCCTGACGCGCTCCTGACGCCTACACCACTACCCTGCCAAACGTGTGACGCCTTATTGACGCCATCCTGACGCCTTCCTGACGCCATTTTGACGCCTTCCTGACGCCATCTGGACGCCATCTTGAAGCCATCCCGACGCCATCCCGACGCCATCTTGACGCCATCCTAACACCATCCTGACGCCATCCTGACGCCATCGTGACTCCATCCTGACGCCATCCTGTCGCCACCCTGACGCCATCCTCACGCCAACCCGACGCAATCTTGACGCCATCCTGACGCCTTCGTGACGCCACCCTGACGCCTTCCTGACGCTACCCTGACGCCTTCCTGACGCCATCCTGACGCGCTCCTGACGCCTACACCACTACCCTGCCAAACGTGTGACGCCTTATTGACGCCATCCTGACGCCTTCCTGACGCCATTTTGACGCCTTCCTGACGCCATCTGGACGCCATCTTGAAGCCATCCCGACGCCATCCCGACGCCATCCTGACGCCATCCTAACACCATCCTGACGCCATCCTGACGCCATCGTGACTCCATCCTGACGCCATCCTGCACCACCCTGACGCCATCCTCACGCCAACCCGACGCAATCTTGACGCCATCCTGACGACTTCGTGACGCCACCCTGACGCCTTCCTGACGCTACCCTGACGCCTTCCTGACGGCATCCTGACGCGCTCCTGACGCCTACACCACTACCCTGCCAAACGTGTGACGCCTTCTTGACGCCATCCTGACGCCTTCCTAACGCCATCCTGACCCCATTCTAACGCCATCCCGACGCCATCCTTACGCCACCTTGACGCCAATCTAACGCCTTCGTGACGCCATCCTGACGCCATCCCGACGCCACCATGACGCCACCCTGACGCTATCCTAACGCCTTCCTGACCCCATTGTAACGCCATCCCAACGCCATCCTGACACCAACCTGACGCCATCTTGAGGCCACCTGACGCCTTCCTGACGCCACCCTGACGCCTTCCTGACGCTACCCTGACGCCTTCCTGACGCCATCCTGACGCGCTCCTGACGCCTACACCACTACCCTGCCAAACCTGTGACGCCTTCTTGACGCCATCCTGACGCCTTCCTGACGCCATTTGGACGCCTTCCTGACGCCATCTGGACGCCATCTTGAAGCCATCCCGACGCCATCCCGACGCCATCTTGACGCCATCCTAACACCATCCTGACGCCATCCTGACGCCATCGTGGCTGCATCCTGACGCCATCCTGACGCCACCCTGACGCCATCCTCACGCCAACCCGACGCAATCTTGACGCCATCCTGACGCCATCCTGACCCCATTCTAACGCCATCCCGACGCCATCCTTACGCCACCCTGACGCCAATCTAACGCCTTCGTGACGCCATCCTGACGCCATCCTGACACCATCCCGACGCCATCCTGACACCATCCTGACGCCATCCTGACTCCATCCTGACGCCATCTTGACGCCACCTTGGCGCCATCTTGACGCCACCCTAACGCCATCCTAACGCCTTCCTGACCCCATTCTAACGCCATCCGGACGCCATCCTGACGCCACCATGACGCCATCCTGACGCCACCCAGACGCCATCCTAACGCCTTTCTGACCCCATTCTAACGCCATCCCGACGCCATCCTGACGCCGCCATCCTTACGCCACCCTAACGCCAGCCTCACGCCTTCGTGACGCCATCTTGACGCCATCCTAACGCCATCCTGACGCCATCCTCACGCCAACCCGACGCCATCCTGACGCCATCCTTACGCCACCCTGACGCCATCGTGACTCTATCCTGACGCCATCCTGATGCCTTCCTGATGCCACCCTGACGCCACCCTGACGCCACCCTGACGCCATCCTGACGCCATCCTGACACCATCCTGACGGCATCCTGACGCCATCCTGACGCCATCCTGACGCCATCTTGACGCCATCCTGACGCCAACCCAACGCAATCTTGACGCCATCTTGACGCCATCCTGACGCCATCCTAACGCCTTCCTGACCCCATTCTAACGCCATCCTGACGCCATCCTTACGCCACCCTGACGCCATCCTTACGCCTTCCTGACGCCATCTTGACGCCATCCTGACGCCACCCTGACACCATCCTGACGCCATCCTGACGCCATCGTGACGCCACCCTGACGCCAGCCTCACGCCAACCCAACGCCATCGTGATGCCATCCTGACGCCATCGTGACGCCATCCTGGCGCCATCCTAACTCCTTCCTGACGCCATCGTAACGCCATCCTGACGCCATCCTGACGCCATACTGACGCCACCCTGACGCCATCCTGACGCCATACTGACGCCATCTTGACGCCATCCTCACGCCATCCCGACGCCATCCCGACGCCACCCTGACGCCATCCTCACGCCAACCCGACGCAATCTTGACGCCATCGTGACGCCATCCTGACGCCATTCTAACGCCATCCTAACGCCACCCTGACGCCAATCTGACGCCTTCCTGACGCCATCCTGACGCCATCCTGACGCCATCCTAACGCCATCCTGACGCCATCCTGACGCCATCCTGACGCCATCCCGACGCCTTCCTGACGCCTTCCTGACGCGACCCTGACGCCATCCTGACGCCATCCTGACGCCATCCTAACGCCACCCTGACGCCTTCCTGACCCCATCCTAATGCCATCCTGACGCCATCCTGACGCCATCCGGCCGCCATCCTGACCCCATCCTAACGCAATCATGACGCCATCCTGACGCCATCCTGACGCCATCCTGACGCCTTCCTGACCCCATCCTAACGCCATCCTGACGCCATCGTGACGCCATCGTGACGCCATCCTGCCGCCACCCAGACACCATCCTAACGCCATCGTGACGCCATGCTGACACCATCCTGACGCCTTCCTGACGCCATCCTGACGCCATCCGGACGCCATCCTGACGCCATCCGGACGCCATCCCGACGCCACCCTGACGCCAACCCGACGCCATCTTAACGCCATCGTGACGCCACCCTGACGCCATCCTAACGCCATCCTGATGCCATCCTAACGCCATCCCGACGCCATCCTGACGCCATCCTTACGCCACCCTAACGCCAGCCACACGCCTTCCTGACGCCATCCTGACGCCATCTTGACTCCATCCTGACGCCATCCTGACGCCATCCTGACGCCATCCTGACGCCACCCTGACGCCATCCTACCGCCTTCCCGACGCCATCCTGACGCCATCCCGACGCCATCGTGACGCCCTCCTGATGCCACCCTGACGCCATCCTCACACCAACACGACGCCTTCTTGACGCCATCCTGACGCGCTCCTTACGCCTACAACGCTACCCTGACAAACCTGTGACGCCTTCCTGACGCCATCCTGACGCCATCCTGACGCCTTCCTGGCGCCATCCTGACGCCTTCCAGACGCCATCTTGACGCCATCCCGACGCCATCCCGACGCCATCCTAACGCCATCCTGACGCCATCCTGACACCATCCTGACTCCATCCTGACGCCATCCTGACGCCATCGTGACGCCATCTTGACGCCACCCTGACGCCATCCTCACGCCAACCCGACGCAATCTTGACGCCATCCTAACGCCATCCTAACGCCATCCTGACGCCTTCCTGACGCCATCCTGACGCCTTCCTGACGCCATCTTGACGCCATCCCGACGCCATCCCGAGGCCATCCTGACGCCATCCTGACGCCATCCTGACACCATCTTAACACCATCCTGACGCCATCCTGACGCCACCCTGACGCCATCCTGACGCCATCCTTACGCCACCCTGACGCCAATCTGACGCCATCCTTACGCCATCCTGACACCATCCCGACGCCATCCTGACCCCATTCTAACGCAATCCCGACGCCATCCTGACGCCATCCTTACGCCATCGTGACTCCATCCTGACGCCATCGTGACGCCATCGTGACGCCATCCTGACGCCACCCTGACGCCATCCTCACGCCATCCTCACGCCAACCCGACGCCAACCCGACGCCATCCTGACGCCTTCCTGACGCCACCCTGACATCTTCCTGACGCTACCCTGAGGCCTTCCTGACGCCATCCTGACGCCATCTTGAAGCCATCCCGACGCCATCCCGACGCCATCCTGACGCCATCCTGACGCCATCCTCACGCCAACCCGACGCAATCTTGACGCCATCCTGACGCCATCCTGACCCCATTCTAACACCATCCCGACGCCATCCTTACGCCACCCTGACGCCAATCTAACGCCTTCGTGACGCCATCCTGACGCCATCCTGACACCATCCCGACGCCATCCTCACACCATGCTGACGCCATCTTGACGCCACCTTGGCGCCATCCGGACGCCACCCTAACGCCATCCTAACGCCTTCCTGACCCCATTCTAACGCCATCCGGACGCCATCCTGACACCACCATGACGCCATCTTGACGCCACCCAAACGCCATCCTAACGCCATCCTTACGCCATCCTGCCGCCATCCTAACGCCTTCCTGACCCCATTCTAACGCCATCCCGACGCCATCCTTACGCCACCATGACGCCATCCTGACGCCACCCTGACGCCATCCTGCCGCCATCCTAACGCCTTCCTGACCCCATTCTAACGCCATCCTGACGCCATCCTTACGCCACCCTAACGCCAGCCTCACGCCTTCCTAACGCCTTCCTGACGCCATCGTGACTACATCCTGACACCATCCTGACGCCATCCTGACGCCACCCTGACGCCATCCTCACGCCAACTTGACGCCATCCTCACGCCAACCCGACGCCATCTTGACGCCATCCTGACGCCTTCCTGACGCCACCCTGACGCCTTCGTGACGCTACCCTAGCCTTCCTGACGCCATCCTGACGCCATTGTGACGCCATCTTGACGCCATCCTGACACCATCCTGACGCCATCCTGACGCCATCCTGACTCCATATTGACGCCATCCTGACGCCATCCTGACGCGACCCTGACGCCATCCTCGCGCCAACCCGACGCAATCTTGACGCCATCCTGACGCCATCCTGACCCCATTCTAACGCCATCCCGACGCCATCCTGACGCCATCCTTACGCCACCCTGACGCCATCCTTACGCCTTCCTGACGCCATCTTGACGCCATCCTGACGCCACCCTGACACCATCCTGACGCCATCCTGACGCCATCGTGACGCCACCCTGACGCCAGCCTCACGCCAACCCAACGCCATCGTGATGCCATCCTGACGCCATCGTGACGCCATCCTGGCGCCATCCTAACTCCTTCCTGACGCCATCGTAACGCCATCCTGACGCCATCCTGACGCCATACTGACGCCACCCTGACGCCATCCTGACGCCATACTGACGCCATCTTGACGCCATCCTCACGCCATCCCGACGCCATCCCGACGCCACCCTGACGCCATCCTCACGCCAACCCGACGCAATCTTGACGCCATCGTGACGCCATCCTGACGCCATTCTAACGCCATCCTAACGCCACCCTGACGCCAATCTGACGCCTTCCTGACGCCATCCTGACGCCATCCTAACGCCATCCTGACGCCATCCTGACGCCATCCTGACGCCATCCCGACGCCTTCCTGACGCCTTCCTGACGCGACCCTGACGCCATCCTGACGCCATCCTGACGCCATCCTAACGCCACCCTGACGCCTTCCTGACCCCATCCTAATGCCATCCTGACGCCATCCTGACGCCATCCGGCCGCCATCCTGACCCCATCCTAACGCAATCATGACGCCATCCTGACGCCATCCTGACGCCATCCTGACGCCTTCCTGACCCCATCCTAACGCCATCCTGACGCCATCGTGACGCCATCGTGACGCCATCCTGCCGCCACCCAGACACCATCCTAACGCCATCGTGACGCCATGCTGACACCATCCTGACGCCTTCCTGACGCCATCCTGACGCCATCCGGACGCCATCCTGACGCCATCCGGACGCCATCCCGACGCCACCCTGACGCCAACCCGACGCCATCTTAACGCCATCGTGACGCCACCCTGACGCCATCCTAACGCCATCCTGATGCCATCCTAACGCCATCCCGACGCCATCCTGACGCCATCCTTACGCCACCCTAACGCCAGCCACACGCCTTCCTGACGCCATCCTGACGCCATCTTGACTCCATCCTGACGCCATCCTGACGCCATCCTGACGCCATCCTGACGCCACCCTGACGCCATCCTACCGCCTTCCCGACGCCATCCTGACGCCATCCCGACGCCATCGTACCGCCCTCCTGATGCCACCCTGACGCCATCCTCACACCAACACGACGCCTTCTTGACGCCATCCTGACGCGCTCCTTACGCCTACAACGCTACCCTGACAAACCTGTGACGCCTTCCTGACGCCATCCTGACGCCATCCTGACGCCTTCCTGGCGCCATCCTGACGCCTTCCAGACGCCATCTTGACGCCATCCCGACGCCATCCCGACGCCATCCTAACGCCATCCTGACGCCATCCTGACACCATCCTGACTCCATCCTGACGCCATCCTGACGCCATCCTGACGCCATCCTGACGCCACCCTGACGCCATCCTCACGCCAACCCGACGCAATCTTGACGCCATCCTAACGCCATCCTGACGCCATCCTGACGCCTTCCTGACGCCATCCTGACGCCTTCCTGACGCCATCTTGACGCCATCCCGACGCCATCCCGAGGCCATCCTGACGCCATCCTGACGCCATCCTGACACCATCTTAACACCATCCTGACGCCATCCTGACTCCATCCTGACGCCATCCTGACGCCATCCTGACGCCACCCTGACGCCATCCTGACGCCATCCTTACGCCACCCTGACGCCAATCTGACGCCATCCTTACGCCATCCTGACACCATCCCGACGCCATCCTGACCCCATTCTAACGCAATCCCGACGCCATCCTGACGCCATCCTTACGCCATCGTGACTCCATCCTGACGCCATCGTGACGCCATCGTGACGCCATCCTGACGCCACCCTGACGCCATCCTCACGCCATCCTCACGCCAACCCGACGCCAACCCGACGCCATCCTGACGCCTTCCTGACGCCACCCTGACATCTTCCTGACGCTACCCTGAGGCCTTCCTGACGCCATCCTGACGCCATCTTGAAGCCATCCCGACGCCATCCCGACGCCATCCTGACGCCATCCTGACGCCATCCTCACGCCAACCCGACGCAATCTTGACGCCATCCTGACGCCATCCTGACCCCATTCTAACACCATCCCGACGCCATCCTTACGCCACCCTGACGCCAATCTAACGCCTTCGTGACGCCATCCTGACGCCATCCTGACACCATCCCGACGCCATCCTCACACCATGCTGACGCCATCTTGACGCCACCTTGGCGCCATCCGGACGCCACCCTAACGCCATCCTAACGCCTTCCTGACCCCATTCTAACGCCATCCGGACGCCATCCTGACGCCACCATGACGCCATCTTGACGCCACCCAAACGCCATCCTAACGCCATCCTTACGCCATCCTGCCGCCACCCTAACGCCTTCCTGACCCCATTCTAACGCCATCCCGACGCCATCCTTACGCCACCATGACGCCATCCTGACGCCACCCTGACGCCATCCTGCCGCCATCCTAACGCCTTCCTGACCCCATTCTAACGCCATCCTGACGCCATCCTTACGCCACCCTAACGCCAGCCTCACGCCTTCCTAACGCCTTCCTGACGCCATCGTGACTACATCCTGACACCATCCTGACGCCATCCTGACGCCACCCTGACGCCATCCTCACGCCAACTTGACGCCATCCTCACGCCAACCCGACGCCATCTTGACGCCATCCTGACGCCTTCCTGACGCCACCCTGACGCCTTCGTGACGCTACCCTAGCCTTCCTGACGCCATCCTGACGCCATTGTGACGCCATCTTGACGCCATCCTGACACCATCCTGACGCCATCCTGACGCCATCCTGACTCCATATTGACGCCATCCTGACGCCATCCTGACGCGACCCTGACGCCATCCTCGCGCCAACCCGACGCAATCTTGACGCCATCCTGACGCCATCCTGACCCCATTCTAACGCCATCCCGACGCCATCCTTACGCCACCCTGACGCCAATCTAACGCCTTCGTGACGCCATCCTGACACCATCCCGACGCCATCGTGACACCATCCTGACGCCATCCTGACGCCATCCTAACTCCATCCTGACGCCATCGTGACGCCACCTTGGCGCCATCTTGACGCCACCCTAACGCCATCCTAATGCCTTCCTGACCCCATTCTAACGCCATCCCGACGCCATCCTGACGCCACCATGACGCCATCCTGACGCCACCCAGGCGCCATCCTAACGCCTTCCGAAACCCCATTCTAACGCCATCCCGACGCCATCCTGACGCCGCCATCCTTACGCCACCCTAACGCCAGCCTCACGCCTTCCTGACGCCATCCTGACGCCATCCTGACTCCGTCCTGAATCCACCCTGACGCCATCCTGACGCCATCCTCACGCCACCCTGACGCCACCTTGACGCCATCCTACGCCATCCTGAGGCCATCGTGCCGCCATCCTAACGCCTTCCTTACCCCATTCTAACGCCATCCCGACACCATCCTGACGCCATGCTGACGCCATCCTAACGCCATCCTGACGCCATCCTGACGCCACCCTGACGCCATCCTGACGCCATCCTGACGCCACCCTGACGCCGCCAGCCTCACGCCAACCCAACGCCATCCTACCGCCTTCCTGACGCCATTCTAACGCCATCCTAACGCCATCCTGACGCCATCCTGACGCCACCCTGACGCCATCCTCACGCCAACCCGACGCAATCTTGACGCCATCCTGAGGCCATCCTGACGCCATCCTTACGCCACCCTGACGCCGATCTGACACCATCCTGACGCCATCCTGACACCATCCCAGCGCCATCCTGACCCCATTCTAACGCCATCCCGACGCCATCCTGACGCCATCCTGACGCCATCGTGACTCCAGCCTCACGCCTTCCTGACGCCATCCTGACGCCATCGTGACTCCATCCTGACGCCATCCTGACGCCATCCTGACGCCATCCTGACGCCACCCTGACGCCATCCTCACGCCAACCTGACGCCATCCTCACGCCAACCCGACGCCATCTTGACGCCATCCTGATGCCTTCCTGACGCCACCCTGACGCCTTCCTGACGCTACCCTGACGCCTTCCTGACGCCATCCTGACGCCTTCCTGACGCCATTTTGACGCCTTCCTGACGCCATCTTGACGCCATCCCGACGCCATCCCGACGCCATCCCGACGCCATCCTGACGCCATCGTGACGCCATCCTGACGCCATCCTGACGCCATCGTGACGCCATCCCGACGCCTTCCTGACGCCTTCCTGACGCCACCCTGACGCCTTCCTGACGCTACCCTGACGCCTTCCTTACCCCATTCTAACGCCATCCCGACGCCATCGTGACGCCGATCTGACGCCATCCTAACGCCATCGTGACACCATCCCGACGCCATCCTGACCCCATTCTAACGCCATCCCGACGCCATCCTGACGCCATCCTTACGCCACCCTAACGCCAGCCTGACGCCTTCCTGACGCTACCCTGACGCCTTCCTGGCGCCATCCTGACGCGCTCCTGACGCCTACACCACTACCCTGCCAAACGTGTGACGCCTTCCTGACGCCATCCTGACGCCTTCCTGACGCCATTTTGACCCCTTCCTGACGCCATCTTGACGCCATCCCGACGCCATCCCGACGCCATCACGACGCCATCCTGACGCCATCGTGACGCCATCTTGACGCCATCCTCACACCATCCTGACGCCATCCTGACGCCATCCTGACTCCATATTGACGCCATCCTGACGCCATCTTGACGCGACCCTAACGCCATCCTCACGCCAACCCGACGCAATCTTGACGCCATCCTGACGCCATCCTGACCCCATTCTAACGCCATCCCGACGCCATCCTTACGCCACCCTGCCGCCAATCTAACGGCTTCGTGACGCCATCCTGACGCCATCCTGACACCATCCCGACGCCATCGTGACACCATCCTGACGCCATCCTGACGCCATCCTAACTCCATCCTGACGCCATCGTGACCCCACCTTGGCGCCATCTTGACGCCACCCTAACGCCATCCTAACGCCTTCCTGACCCCATTCTAACGCCATCCGGACGCCATCCTGACGCCACCATGACGCCATCCTGACGCCACCCAGACGCCATCCTAACGCCTTCCTGACCCCATTCTAACGCCATCCCGCCGCCATCCTGACGCTGCCATCCTTACGCCACCCTAACGCCAGCCTCAAGCCTTCCTGACGCCATCCTGACTCCGTCCTGAATCAACCCTGACGCCATCCTGACGCCACCCTGACGCCATCCTGACGCCACCCTGACGCCACCTTGACGCCATCCTGACGCCATCCTGCCGCCATCCTAACGCCTTCCTTACCCCATTCTAACGCCATCCCGACGCCATCGTGACGCCATTCTGACGCCATCCTAACCCATCCTAACGCCTTCCTGACGCCATCCTGACGCCATCCTGACGCCATCCTGACGCCATCCTGACGCCATCCTGACGCCATCCTGACGCCACCCTGACGCCATCCTTACGCCATCCTTACGCCATCCGGACGCCATCCTGACGCCATCCTGACGCCATCCTGACGCCATCCTGACGCCATCCTGACGATATCCCGACGATATCCCGACGCCACCCTGACGCCATCCTCACGCCAACCCCAGGCAATCATGACGCCATCGTGACGCCATCCTCACGCCATCCTGACGCCATCCTAACACCATCCTGACGCCATCCTGACGCCATCCTAACGCCACCTCGACGCCATCCTGACGCCATCCTTACGCCACACTCACGCCATCCTGACGCCATCCTGACGCCATCGTGACGCCTTCCTGACGCCATCCTGACGCCATCCTGACGCCATCCTGACACCATCCTGACGCCATCTTGACGCCACCCTGACGCCATCCTTACGCCATCCTTACGCCATCCGGACGCCATCCTGACGCCATCCTGACGCCATCCTGACGCCATCCTGACGCCATCCTGACGCCATCCTGACGATATCCCGACGCCACCCTGACGCCATCCTCACGCCAACCCCAGGCAATCTTGACGCCATCGTGACGCCATCCTCACGCCATCCTGACGCCATCCTAACACCATCCTGACGCCATCCTGACGCCATCCTAACGCCACCTCGACGCCATCCTGACGCCATCCTTACGCCACACTCACGCCATCCTGACGCCATCCTGACGCCATCGTGACGCCTTCCTGACGCCATCTTGACGCCATCCTGACGCCATCCTGACGCCACCCTGACGCCAGCCTCACGCCAACCCAACGCCATCTTGACGCCATCCTACCGCCTTCCTGACGCCATCATGACGCCATCCTAACGCCATCCCGACGCCATCCTTACGCCATCCTTACACCATCCCGACGCCATCCTTACGCCATCCTTACACCATCCTGACGCCATCCTGACGCCTTCCTAACCCCATCCCGACGCCATCCTGACGCCATCGTGACGCCATCGTGATGCCATCCTGACGCCATCCTGATGCCATCCTGACGCCATCCTCACGCCAACCCGACGCAATCTTGACGCCATCCTGACGCCATCCTGACGCCATCCTGACGCCCTCCTGACGCCACCCTGACGCCATCCTCACGCCACACTCACGCCATCCTGACGCCATCCTGACGCCATCTTGACGCCATCATGACGCCATCCTGACGCCATCCTCACGCCATCCTGACGCCTTCCTGACGGCATCGTGACGCCATCGTGACGCCATCCTGACGCCATCCTGACGCCATACTCACACCAACCCGACGCAATCTTGACGGCATCCTGACGCCATTCTAACGCCATCCTGACGCCACATTGACGCCATCCTGACACCATCCCGACGCCATCCTGACGCCATACTGACCCCATCCTCACGCCACCCTGACGCCATCCCGACACCTTCCTGACGCCATCCTGACGCCATCCTGACGCCATCGTGACGCCACCCTGACGCCATCCTAACGCCTTCCTGACCCCATTTTCACGCCATCCCAACGCCATCCTAACGGCATCCTGACGCCATCCTAACGCCATCCTGACGCCATCTTGACGCCTTCCCGACGCCAACCCGACGCCATCCTGCCGCCATCCTAACACCCTCTTGACGCCACCCTGACGCCATCCTCACGCCAACCCAACGCCATCTTGACGCCACCGTGATGCCATCCTGACGCCATCCGGACGCCACCCTGACGCCATCCTCACGCCATCTTGACGCCATCCTGACGCCATCTTGACGCCATCGTGATGCCATCCTGACGCCATCCTAACGCCATCGTGACGCCTTCCTGACCCCTTCCAAACGCCATCTTGACGCCATCGTGACGCCACCCTGACGCCATCCTGACGCCATCCTGACGCCATCCGAACGCCATCCTCACGCCATCCTGACGCCATCCTGACGCCATCATGACACCATCCTGACGCCATCCTGACGCCATCCTGACGCCATCCGGACGCCATCCTGACGCCATCCTGACGCCTTCCCGACGCCATCTTGACGCCATCCTGACGCCACCCGTACGCCATCCTGACGCCATCCTGACGCCATCCTGACGCCACCCTGACGCCATCCTAACGCCATCCTGACGCCATCCTAACGCCATCCTGACGCCATCCTGACGCCTTCCTGACGCCATCCTGACGCCTTCTTGACGCCTTCCTGACGCCATCCTGACGCCACCGTGACGCCATCCTAACGCCATCCTGACGCCTTCCTAA
Source organism: Eutreptiella sp. 'Long Island Sound 2002' (assembly GCA_964036045.1). NCBI lineage: Eukaryota > Euglenozoa > Euglenophyceae > Eutreptiales > Eutreptiaceae > Eutreptiella > Eutreptiella sp. 'Long Island Sound 2002'. The sequence continues at coordinate 27,792,638 of OZ038389.1, forward strand.
CGCCACCGTGACGCCATCCTGACGCCATCCTGACGCAATCCCGACGCCTTCCTGACGCCTTCCTGACGCCATCTTGACGCCATCCTGACGCCACCCTGATGCCATCCTAACGCCATCCTCACGCCAACCCGACGCAACCGTGACGCCTTCGTGACCCCATCCTAACGCCATCCTAACGCCACCCTGACGCCATCCTAACGCCATCCTGCCGCCATCGTGACTCCATCCTGACGCCATCCTCACGCCATCCTGACGCCATCCCGACGCCTTCCTGACGCCTTCCTGACGCCATCTTGACGCCATCCTGACGCCACCCTGATGCCATCCTGACGCCATCCTGACGCCATTCGAACGCCATCCTGACGCCATCCCGACGCCACCCTGACGCCATCCTCACGCCAACCCGACGCCATCCTGACGCCATCCTGACGCCATCCTGACGCCATCCTGACGCCATCCTGACGCCATCCTGACGCCATCCTGACGCCATTTTGACGCCATCCTAACGCCATCCTGACGCCTTCCTGACGCCATCCTGACGCCATCCTGACGCCATCCTGATGCCTTCCTGATGCCACCCTGACGCCACCCTGACGCCACCCTGACGCCATCCTGACGCCATCCTGACGCCATCCTGACGGCATCCTGACGCCATCCTGACGCCATCCTGACGCCACCCGGACGCCATCCTGACGCCAACCCAACGCAATCTTGACGCCATCTTGACGCCATCCTAACGCCTTCCTGACCCCATTCTAACGCCATCCCGACGCCATCCTGACCCCATCCTAACGCCATCCTGACGCCACCCTGACGCCATCCTAACGCCATCCTGACGCCATCCTAACGCCATCCTGACGCCATCCTGACGCCATCCCGATGCCTTCGTGACGCCTTCCTGACGCCATCTTGACGCCATCCTGACGCCACCCTGATGCCACCCTGATGCCGTCCTGACGCCATTCGGACACCATTCGGACGCCATCCTGACGCCATCCTGACGCCTTCCTGACGCCAACCCGACGCCATCCAGACGCCATCCTGACGCCATCCTGACGCCATCGCGACGCCATCCTGACGCCATCCTTACGCCATCCTGACGCCATCCTAACGCCATCCTGACGCCACCCTGACGCCATCCTGACGCCATCCTGACGCCCTCCTGATGCCTTCCTGATGCCACCCTGACGCCACCCTGACGCCATCCCGACGCCATCCGGACGCCATCCTGACGCCATCCTGACGCCACCCTGACGCCATCCTGATGCCTTCTGATGCCACCCTGACGCCACCCTGATGCCATCCTGACGCCATCCTAACGCCTTCCTGACCCAATTCTAACGCCATCCTGACGCAATCTTGACGCCATCCTGACGCCATCCTGACGCCATCCTAACGCCTTCCTGACCCGATTCTAACGCCATCCTGACGCCATCCTGACGCCACCCTGACGCCATCCTCATGCCTTCCTGACGCCACCCTGACGCCATCCTGACGCCTTCCTGGCGCCATCCTGACGCCATCCTGACGCCATCCTGACGCCTTCCTGACGCCATCCTGACGCCATCCTGAGGCCATCCTGAGGCCATCCTAACGCCTTCCTGACGCCATCCTGACGCCATCCTGACGCCATCCTGACGCCATCCTTACGCCATCCTGACGCCACCCTGAGGCCATCCTGAGGCCTTCCTGAGGCCATCCTGACGCCATTCTGACGCCATCCTGACGCCATCTTGACGCCATCCTAACGCCATCCTGACGCCATCCTGACGCCATCCTGACGCCATCCCGACACCTTCCTGACGCCTTCCTGACGCGACCCTGACGCCATCCTGACGCCATCCTGACGCCATCCTGACGCCACCCTGACGCCTTCCTGACCCCATCCTAATGCCATCCTGACGCCATCCTGACGCCATCCGGCCGCCATCGTGACCCCATCCTAACGCAATCATGACGCCATCCTGACGCCATCCTGACGCCTTCCTGACCCCATCCTAACGCCATCCTGACGCCATCGTGACGCCATCGTGACGCCATCTTGCCGCCACCCAGACACCATCCTAACGCCATCGTGACGCCATGCTGACACCATCCTGACGCCTTCCTGACGCCATCCTGACGCCATCCGGACGCCATCCTGACGCCATCCGGACGCCATCCCGACGCCACCCTGACGCCAGCCCGACGCCATCTTAACGCCATCCTGATGCCTTCCTGGCGCCACCCTTACGCGATCCTGACGCCATCCCGACGCCATCGTGACGCCATCCTGACGCCATCCTGACGCCATCCTGATGCCACCCTGACGCCATCCTCACGCCACCCTGACGCCATCCTCACGCCACCCTGACGCCATCCCGACGCCTTCCTGACGCCTTCCTGACGCCATCTTGACGCCATCCTGACGCCACCCTGACGCCATCCTCACGCCAACCCGACGCCATCTTGACGCCATCCTGACGCCACCCTTACGCCATCCTGACGCCATCCTGACGCCATCTTGACGCCACCCTAACGCCATCCTAACGCCATCCTGACGCCATCCTGACGCCATCCCGACGCCATCCTGACGCCTTCCTGACGCCTTCCTGACGCCATCCTGACGCCACCCTGACGCCATCCTAACGCCATCCTGACGCCTTCCTAACGCCATCTTGACGCCATCCTGACGCCTTCCTGACGCCATCGTGACGCGATCCTGACGCCACCCTAACGCCTTCCTGACGCCTTCCTGACGCCATCTTGGGGCCATCCTGACGCCACCCTGATGCCACCCTGATGCCATCCTGACGCCATTCGGACACCATTCGGACGCCATCCTGACGCCTTCCTAACGCCATCTTGACGCCATCCTGACGCCACCCTGACGCCACCCTGACGCCATCCTAACGCCATCCTGACGCCATCCTGACGCCATCCCGACGCCATCCTGACGCCATCCCGACGCCTTCCTGACGCCTTCCTGACGCCATCTTGACGCCATCCTGACGCCACCCTGATGCCACCCTGATGCCATCCTGACGCCATTCGGACACCATTCGGACGCCATCCTGACGCCTTCCTGACGCCATCCCGACGCCATCCTGACGCCATCCTGACGCCATCCAGACGCCATCCTGACGCCATCCTGACGCCATCCTGACGCCATCCTAACGCCATCCTGACGCCTTCCTGACGCCATCCTGACGCCATCCTGACGCCATCCTGACGCCATCCTGATGCCACCCTGATGCCACCCCGACGCCACCCTGACGCCATTCGGACACCATTCGGACGCCATCCTGACGCCATCCTGACGCCATCCTAACGCCATCCTGACGCCTTCCTGACGCCTTCCTGACGCCATCCTAACGCCATCCTGACGCCATCCCGACGCCATCCTGACGCCATCCTGACGCCATCCTGATGCCACCCTGATGCCATCCTGACGCCATTCGGACACCATTCGGACGCCATCCTGACGCCTTCCTAACGCCATCCTGACGCCATCCTGACGCCACCCTGACGCCATCCTAACGCCATCGTGACGCCATCCTGACGCCATCCTGACGCCATCCTGACGCCATCCCGACGCCTTCCTGACGCCTTCCTGACGCCATCTTGACGCCATCCTGATGCCACCCTGATGCCATCCTGACGCCATTCGGACGCCATCCTCACGCCATCCTGACGCCTTCCTGACGCCATCCTCACGCCAACCCGACGCCATCCAGACGCCATCCTGACGCCATCCTGACGCCATCCTGACGCCATCCTGACGCCATCCTGACGCCATCCTAACGCCATCCTGACGCCTTCCTGACGCCATCCTGACGCCATCCTGACGCCATCCTGATGCCTTCCTGATGCCACCCTCACGCCAACCCGACGCCACCCTGATGCCATCCTGACGCCATTCGGACACCATTCGGACGCCATCCTCACGCCATCCTGACGCCTTCCTGACGCCATCCTCACGCCAACCCGACGCCATCCAGACGCCATCCTGACGCCATCCTGACGCCATCCTGACGCCATCCTGACGCCATCCTAACGCCATCCCGACGCCATCCTGACGCCATCCTGACGCCACCCTGACGCCATCCTGACGCCATCCTGATGCCTTCTGATGCCACCCTGACGCCACCCTGATGCCATCCTGACGCCATCCTAACGCCTTCCTGACCCAATTCTAACGCCATCCTGACGCAATCTTGACGCCATCGTGACGCCATCCTGACGCCTTCCTGACGCCATCCTGACGCCATCCTGACGCCATCCTAACGCCATCCTGACGCCATCCTGACGCCTTCCCGACGCCATCCGGACGCCATCCTGACGCCACCCTGACGCCATCCGGACGCCATCCTGACGCCATCCTGACGCCATCCGGACGCCATCCTCACGCCATCTTGACGCCATCTTGACGCCATCTTGACGCCATCCTGACGCCTTCTTGACGCCATCCTGACGCCATCCAAACGCCATCATGACGCCATCCTGACACCTTCCTGACGCCACCCTGACGCCATCCTAACCCCTTCCTGACGCCTTCCTGACGCCATCCTGACGCAATCCTGACGCCATCCTGACGCCACCCTGACGCCATCCTGATGCCATCCTGACGCCACCCTGACGCCATCCTGACGCCATCCTGACGCCATCCTGATGCCACCCTGATGCCACCCTGACGCCACCCTGACGCCACCCTGACGCCATCCCGACGCCATCCTGACGCCATCCTGACGCCATCCTGATGCCACCCTGATGCCATCCTGACGCCATTCGGACACCATTCGGACGCCATCCTGACGCCTTCCTAACGCCATCCTGACGCCATCCTGACGCCACCCTGACGCCATCCTAACGCCATCGTGACGCCATCCTGACGCCATCCTGACGCCATCCTGACGCCATCCCGACGCCTTCCTGACGCCTTCCTGACGCCATCTTGACGCCATCCTGATGCCACCCTGATGCCATCCTGACGCCATTCGGACGCCATCCTCACGCCATCCTGACGCCTTCCTGACGCCATCCTCACGCCAACCCGACGCCATCCAGACGCCATCCTGACGCCATCCTGACGCCATCCTGACGCCATCCTGACGCCATCCTGACGCCATCCTAACGCCATCCTGACGCCTTCCTGACGCCATCCTGACGCCATCCTGACGCCATCCTGATGCCTTCCTGATGCCACCCTCACGCCAACCCGACGCCACCCTGATGCCATCCTGACGCCATTCGGACACCATTCGGACGCCATCCTCACGCCATCCTGACGCCTTCCTGACGCCATCCTCACGCCAACCCGACGCCATCCAGACGCCATCCTGACGCCATCCTGACGCCATCCTGACGCCATCCTGACGCCATCCTAACGCCATCCCGACGCCATCCTGACGCCATCCTGACGCCACCCTGACGCCATCCTGACGCCATCCTGATGCCTTCTGATGCCACCCTGACGCCACCCTGATGCCATCCTGACGCCATCCTAACGCCTTCCTGACCCAATTCTAACGCCATCCTGACGCAATCTTGACGCCATCGTGACGCCATCCTGACGCCTTCCTGACGCCATCCTGACGCCATCCTGACGCCATCCTAACGCCATCCTGACGCCATCCTGACGCCTTCCCGACGCCATCCGGACGCCATCCTGACGCCACCCTGACGCCATCCGGACGCCATCCTGACGCCATCCTGACGCCATCCGGACGCCATCCTCACGCCATCTTGACGCCATCTTGACGCCATCTTGACGCCATCCTGACGCCTTCTTGACGCCATCCTGACGCCATCCAAACGCCATCATGACGCCATCCTGACACCTTCCTGACGCCATCCTGACGCCATCCTGACCCCTTCCTGACGCCTTCCTGACGCCATCCTGACGCAATCCTGACGCCATCCTGACGCCACCCTGACGCCATCCTGATGCCATCCTGACGCCACCCTGACGCCATCCTGACGCCTTCCTGGCGCCATCCTGACGCCATCCTGACGCCATCCTGACGCCTTCCTGACGCCTGCCTGACGCCATCCTGACGCATCGTGACGACATCCTGACGCACCCTGGCCCTCATCTACCTCAGGGCCCAAACCTAACACTTGGTTGTAACCCTAACCCTAACCCTAGTTAAATTGTTGCAAAAATCATTGATTGGGTCTGAGATTTCTGACCCACCCAACTAGACCCCCCCCCTCAACTTAATTCTTTACAGGCGGTCCCTGCCCCTGTATCCCTCCGGTGTAGCAGTGTAGGTACCCAAGCATCGCATGTCGCACGTCCGTCTTTGCCTTGCAGGATGCAGGATGTTTGCCCTGGGGCCCTCCAATGGGCCCACTGTTTCCCTCCGGTGGACAGCACACGTTGTGCGGCTGCACACTGTAGCCGCTTTGGTTGTGCCAGTGGCAGTCGTGGCGTCGTTTGCACTGAGACCATGCTTCATAGATATGGGGTGATCCCAAAGCCAAGCAGTGGTGTCCCATGGTCGCTGGGCATAATGCAGCCCTTCCCCGTGAGATGCCGCGATGCTGCCAGCGGTCCACAAAATGGGGGGGCATGAGAGTCCAACCTCATCTGATGGTTTGAAAATGGCGCGTTTTGGCCTTATTTTGCCACTGAAAAACCGTCCTCATGGCCAATGCGGAGACTCAGCAGAGGAGAGACGGATGATTGGTAGGGCCATTGTTACGAGGGAAACAAGCGATTCGGGACGGGGCTTGGGGGCGGTCATTTCATGTTGCTGCTCGCCCGCCACCCGCCGAACGCGGGGATCTCCCCCGGGTGGGAACGTACCTCGCCAATTGCAAGTGCCTTCGCCATTTCCATTTCCTCCCGAAACGGGCAGCGTGTCCCCGCTGCCATACCACGCCTGATAAAACCCGGGGAGCGGGCCGCCGGCCGCATGGGTGTTGCACGTGGTCCCACTGGGATAAAACAGGGAACAGTAATGTTCGCCCGATATCATTTGATACTTAGCCGCGCCTGCGTTCTTGGAGAATCCAAATTGAGCGCATGTCGCAGAATCGATGATCGGAGCGCTGGGCGACTTCACTTTACAGTGTGTCATCTTGCCATCCGCACAGCCCCCGGCGGCGCTCTTCCAGAGAGCTGAGGCAAGAGGAGACCACGGACAGGGCCATCGAACGAGCTCACCAAACCAACGCCATTCCATCTTCATGTGGGGGGTGCATCAGAGGGATCCTACTCATCATGCACAGCGCCCGGACGGTCTTGAACCAAAACAAAAAGGCCTTTGCTACACTTGGGTGGAGATCGGGGGGTGTTCCTTGGCCCTCCCCCCATCCGTTCCCCCCCTCCCGCGTGGGCGACTACAAGCACAACCCCCGCGGACGTGTTCCACGATATGAGCAACAGGCAACAGTTGTATGGAGCCTTGCCTTGCCCCATCGGGTGCCTGAGAGTGTAAGACCTCACCATCGGGGAAGTGACCACATCCTTGAGAACCCTGTGCCGGTCTGAGCAAAAAGAAAGTGCTCCTCACCGCACAAACACCGACATGTGTGAAACCCGAGTATTGTACGACAAATGTAAACTTATTTATTTAGCAAATTCTTTCTTTTTGCCGCTAAACACGCCCAATATTTTGTTTGCGACCCCCCCCCCCAATTTGCAAGACCGAATCTGTGGATGGTGGCCATGGAATACATTCATTTTTGGCGATTAATTTTTGTCCAAATGCCATTTTGCGTGTGCCAATTTTTGCTCCATGCTGCTGTTTGGTTGCTGCATGAAATGTAACATGCCATGTCCCATTGCAGGCCAAACCCAAAACATAGAACAATTCACTCTGTCAGACTAGAGTCAAACTCAACAGGGTCTTCTTTCCCCGCTGGAACACCCAAGCCCGTTCCCTTGGCGATTGGTTCACCAGCCAGCATCTAGGGACAGCAGGAATCTCGTTGATCCATTCATGCGCGTCAATAATCAGTCGACGAGGCATTTGGCTACCTTATTGCGCATGACATGACTTGCACGCGGTCATTGTGCTACTGCAGAACAAAGCATATCGCAGGCTCCCCTATGTGGGGCAACAAGACTGGATCAGTACACGTGTTCAAATGTTCACAAACCCCACGCTCTCAGGATTATTTATCTATTCGACCTAATTTTTGTGAAGATCTCCGCTACAAACGCAAGAATTATCTAAAAAAAAACAATCTGTTTTTTTTTTTTTGGGGGGGGGGCTCAGATAAAAACACCTGGGAATTATATATTTTGGCAAAATCTTCACACTTTCAGGGTAAAGACCGCCATGGCAGTGCCTATGGTGCAGCAACGCAAATACAAAGCGGCAAAGCACTACTGCATTTGATGCGTGGATCACTGGGACAAAAGCTCTGGTCTGCATTGAGTGCTCTGCAAAGAGCCACTCTTATCAGGTGGTGGAGCCCTCAGATAGTCCTTATGCCACGTTGGGCACGGGCCTCTTCCCAGTGACGGGAATGCTGGTCCCCTCTGCCCCCCTCTGCCCCCCTCTGCCCCCCTCTGCCCCCCTTCCCATTGGGCTGGCACAACCTCCTGCAACACACGAAGCACTTACATCTTGGGGCTACCCCGGGCAGTGGCGGTTTGCCATCACAGACAGCCCAGGCTGACCCAGTCAGGAAAGGGGAGCAATTGGGGAGTTGAGGGGAGTCCCATGAAGGCTGAGTGAATAAGGCAGTTGATACTTCCGGGTGTATGTACTTGTTCGCCTTTTGGGGGAGGGGAACCCTCCGTGTATGGATGGGCTTGCTTGTTTCAGGAGAGGAGGCTCAAACTAGGGATGGGGGTGGGGTAAAGCAATTTCAAAAATAGAGTGGGACCGCACCAGGGCCTCAGCGCTCTCAAATGCAGCTGCCAAGTCCTGGCGGAGGCCAAGACTGGCCTGCCTCTGTGGTCTTTAGGTTTACATTCTGTGCGACGCACTTGTCCGGTCGTGAAACAGGATGTCTGACCACCTTTTCAGCGCAACCCGTTGGTGCAAGGGGCCTCGAGGAGGTTCGCTGTTGTGCTCCATTCTCTGGCTGGTTGCACTCCATTCTGTTGTGCGCACACGCGATGTAATAACACTGGCACAAGAAGCTCCACTCTTCTGCTCAACACTTTACATTTGTGTGCGTGGGGTGAACAATTCCGAGAGGTGCGGAGCTCCCTCATAATGCCACCGCGACCATGTCCCAACTGTGGAACTGCCCCTGCTGCTGGCATCATGACTTTGGGGGCTGGCCCCCAGCATTTTGCCGCCCTGTGGACATTTATCCAGTCCTTTTGGAGGGCCGGGGGGGGGGGATCCAGTGATCAAGAAACAATTTGTTTTGTGACTGCACCGTGGTTATGGAGGGCTGGGTTGCGAAGGGCGGCTGGGGGGCATGAGTGTCCTTGAACATGCGGTCCCCTGAAGAAGACACTTGTGGTGGGGGGTGGGGCGGTTGGAGCACTTCATTTCTCAATTCCACAGCTCCCGCGGGGAGATAGGGTTGTAGGCCGTCATCCACAAGCTGTGATGCAGCCACTAACAGGTACCACATATGGGCCTGAGTAGGGATTGTCCCCCATCCTGATCCGTTTGGCGTCCCTGAAGAGGTGGTCCCCTGTGTGTTTTGAGGGTCGGTTGTTGGGGGAAGGGGGCGAAGAGACGCCACGAAGACATTTTTCTGCACATCTGTGCTGTGGTTACAGGGTGGGGTCTCGAACCCACAAGCTGCGCTGTAGCTGCCTTCGTGCTGCTGACCACTGTCGCACCCCAAATGCTGTTGGGGTTGTGGCGCACGAGGCTGCTACTCGATGGTCTGAGAGTGGCTCACACGATTGCCACATTGTGACGGGGGCTTCGGGGTGTGGGGGGGGGGGGTGGCATAAGGGCTGAATGAGTATGACCATTGATACTTCTGTACGGACGCACGATGCCTTTTGCGAATGGAACACTCCACGAGTACTTGTGCTGGAGAATAGTTCTGAGGATGTGTACGTGGTCGACTTTTAGGGAGGGAATCCTCTGCCCCCGACGGCGTGGGCACACCCATCTGGAATGGGGCTCCCTCTCCCTATTGTCAGAGCCCCCCTCTGCAGAGGTATGTTTACCCGGACCTCGGATGGCGTTGGTGGAGGTCGCACCTCCAGACAGTGATGCCAGGCCTCTACTCGGCCATTTAGAGTCCAGTACTTGTGTTGTGTCGGATCACCAGCGCTGCAGCTGCCGCCACGCAATATCTCATGAGGGTGGAGTCCTGCGCCTGTGTTCTGTGGCTTCTGGGGATGCACGTATGTTGGGGTGGGGGAAAGGGGTGCGTTGCCTGATTCTGGGTGGCTGGGTTTGGGTTTCCACATTTGGGAGACTGTGTGAAGGGGGGCCGGGGGTTCTAACCAGCGCCTCCCGCCGTCACGGGGGTTTCCCTGCGACGGCCCAACGGTATGTGTCCCAGATCCCCCGCCTAGTGCAGCTCACTGGACCTGCCGGGGCTTGGGTACCGCTGGTTTTGGCAACCAGTGGTGGCGGGTCTGCGTCACCTTGCGGGGGACCTTCGCCATTGGTCCCCAGGCCCATTTTCTTGGTCAGTGGCCCGCCGGGGGTGGGGGGTGGGGAATAAGAGGGAGATTCACTGGTTTGTTGCCAACGGTCCTATTGCTGCAGAGCCTGGGCTTGGCGCCCAAAGCGCCCTTCAAGCCCCAAAGAATTGGGCGCCTCGTGTGACTGCCTAAAGGGTCCTTCCTGAAAAACACTGACGTCTTGGGGAGAAGACTTGCTTTGGACCTGCAAAATTCAAAAAATACCTTGATACAAGATCGATGGCTGTGAACCAGGGACTGCCCTTGAGTCTGCTGGACAGCTGCTGTAAAAGCGACAATAGTTGAGGTCACGCCACCAGTTGAAGTGCGTACACCCTGTCGTCTCGATGCACCCAAGGGCACAACTGAGAGCCCCATCTTCAACATTCGTAAGTGTGCCGACCTCGAGCGACCCGGCGCAGATGATGTTGGTGGCGAGCTTGTGCCCGAAAGATGGTGCGCTTCCTGAGGATGTGGCGAACCAGGCAGGCCTCTCCGGGAGGGGGTGGGGGGGCAGGGCCAAGAGGGGGGTTTTGGTGCCACCCATCCGCCGCATGGCCCTGAGTTAACAGGAGCTCCGAACCAGCAGTCCCACCGATGTGTATCCCTATCAATGCTCCCCTATGCCCACCTCGGCCCAAACAAATTGGCTTCACACAGGCTCCCAGTCCCAGGGTTTCCCTGGAAATCTGGTGACTGTCGGTGGCCCTGGTTGACCTTGTTGCATCGTGCATTGCAGTTGGCCGAGCGCCCCGCCCCCCATCCCCTCTCAGCTTTGGCACTAATGCAGGTATCAGCTACACCTACGGGCGGCATGTGCGGCACCCATGCAGGCACGTGATGTACCCACAAGTGCACCCCCAAACTCAGGGGCCGATCAGCGCGGACCCCAGGGCATGTTACATCCTCCTCTAGTGCAGGGGAGTGAGCGAAGGCCTCCAATGTCTAGTCAAGGGTAGACCAACAAACGGCCGTGGTACCTGTTGGTCGGCATATCAGTTTGGCTGCCCTCCTTTGGCTGAGCTCTGCAGGCCCGCAAGGCCCCAAAGCACCTCAGGGGCGGGCATTTGGCTGGTATGTGGTACCAGGGTGAGGGCTCTCACCCAACCTCGTGATGAGGACAAGAGGGTGCCAGGGCCTCCAGCAAAGCAAGAGGACACACTGAGTGGGAAACAAGTGACGCGTGAGAAAACGGTCAAAGTTTAGCAGGTTTTGGTCTGGCCAGTGAACTAGACCTTTGGATCCCCCCAGGCGCCTGACTACAATGATCATGGTTTTGCGCAGGGTTCGCTCGCGGCCAGGTCTTTGGCCATGGATCCACAGCCTGAATGGACCCTGTGGACGAAGATAGACAGATGGCAGAGAAAAGCAAAACATATATGGTCATGCCTGTACCATTGTGGGGTCCCAATGAATCAGCCACACCAAATCCTGTTCAGCGACCATGGGAACTGATATGGGCATCCGATTGATGCTGGTGTACAGCAATGCCATGCCGGTTGGACGCAGAGACTGATGAACCACCGGCCAGTTTTGTTGAGCATGAGCCCAGTTTTCCATCACTAGAATTGCGACACTCTCCTTCAATGCGAATTGGAGACATCCATCTGCTGACACGACACAAGGCTGGACCAACGCACCACCAGCGCTGATTGGCTACTCTTGATGACATACTGGCAGCTTGGAACATTGAGGTAGGTCCGGGGCATGTACAGAAGAACAAGCAGCTCGGATACCAAACGATGCTGATTCAACCCAACACGACACGAGTCACACACCTTGCGCTGCACACACAAATCTAATCCCTTCAGCACTAGACGAAAAACGGGAATTAGCGCACAGCAAATGCACACGTCCGGAACTACTTCAGGATAACCAAGCAATAGTTTACCTAACCATTCTAATCGGGAAGAGATTGCCTCAATGGACACAAGCCCAAACGGCATGTGCTGAACTTCACCTGTGAACTTAATTTCCCTCCTCCTTCTTCTCGTGTATGTTGTGAACCCCACAAGTTCATAGTAGGAGTTAGTAGGAGTAGTAGTAGCAGTACTTGTGAAAATTAAGACCCAATGTACTATCTGTTATGGCAGGGCCACAATGGGTTAAGGGGTAATACTTCAAGAACAGGCCTCTCCACTGTGGCCCCTCACCGCAACAGAGTTCAGGCGTCCGATGTCGCCAACATCCCTTGCAGGGGGGGGGGGGATCGACAAACATGCAATCCACGGCCCTACAAACTGCGAGCTTTTGCATCGCCTGCTGATCCTCCAAGGGCTATGCACTGTGCCCCAACAATGACTGTTTCGAGTGATAGTAGTGCCATGAGTAATATTCGACTCAAAATACTTGTTCTTTTCCTCTTTTTCCACAGTCAGTCAGTAATGTGGGAACCGTTCCAGTGCATTTGCACAATTGACCGCCCCGGGGCACCAGGGTGTCGGCATCAGGTTTCTACACCACGGTGCAAAATCAGGAGGCAATTTCAGCCTTACAAGGGGGATCTGAATTGGATATTTTTCCGCCGACGTTGTAGCTGCTCAGGGAGATCAGGGGGCAAACTATGACGATTGTAAGCACTGGTCTGGTGTTTTATCTGCGATGCAGCGTGTCATTTTGCATGCACCAGGCCCAGGGTGGACGCTGAATTCAACCGTTCCCCAACCTTTGCGTCACAACAGCTGAGCAGTGCACTCAGTGACACTGGGTCTCTTGGAACACCCGGCATGCACCGTGTGAGTACTTTGCGGATTCAAGCCCCTCAGTGAATGAACAGTGTAGAGTTGCATTTGCCCTAAGCTAAACTTGTAGACATCAGAAGTGAATGAACAGTGTAGAGTTGCATTTGCCCTAAGCTAAACTTGTAGACATCAGAAGTGAATGAACAGTGTAGAGTTGCACTTGCCCTAAGCTAAACTTGCAGACATCAGAAGTGAATGAATAGTGTAGAGTTGCATTTGCCCTAAGCTAAACTTGTAGACATTAGAAGTGAATGAACAGTGTAGAGTTGCATTTGCCCTAAGCTAAACTTGTAGACATCAGAAGTGAATGAACAGTGTAGAGTTGCATTTGCCCTAAGCTAAACTTGTAGACATTAGAAGTGAATGAACAGTGTAGAGTTGCATTTGCCCTAAGCTAAACTTGTAGACATCAGAAGTGAATGAACAGTGTAGAGTTGCACTTGCCCTAAGCTAAACTTGTAGACATTAGAAGTGAATGAACAGTGTAGAGTTGCATTTGCCCTAAGCTAAACTTGTAGACATTAGAAGTGAATGAACAGTGTAGAGTTGCATTTGCCCTAAGCTAAACTTGTAGACATTAGAAGTGAATGAACAGTGTGTTGCATTTGCCCTAAGCTAAACTTGTAGACATTAGAAGTGAATGAACAGTGTGTTGCATTTGCCCTAAGCTAAACTTGTAGACATTAGAAGTGAATGAACAGTGTGTTGCATTTGCCCTAAGCTAAACTTGTAGACATCAGAAGTGAATGAACAGTGTAGAGTTGCACTTGCCCTAAGCTAAACTTGTAGACATCAGAAGTGAATGAACAGTGTAGAGTTGCATTTGCCCTAAGCTAAACTTGTAGACATCAGAAGTGAATGAACAGTGTAGAGTTGCACTTGCCCTAAGCTAAACTTGCAGACATTAGAAGTGAATGAACAGTGTAGAGTTGCATTTGCCCTAAGCTAAACTTGTAGACATTAGAAGTGAATGAACAGTGTAGAGTTGCACTTGCCCTAAGCTAAACTTGTAGACATTAGAAGTGAATGAACAGTGTAGAGTTGCACTTGCCCTAAGCTAAACTTGTAGACATCAGAAGTGAATGAACAGTGTAGAGTTGCATTTGCCCTAAGCTAAACTTGTAGACATCAGAAAGACCTGCAACTCAACAACAACAAAAGGCACAGCATTCAAATCAGTATTTTCCTCCTCCCTTGCCCATTGGCATTCCTTTCATGACCCAAACATCGTGGAACAGGAATGGCTCTGTTTGGAAGCACCTGCTGCTGGTGACTAGAGATGGTCCAGCAATTACGGGACGAGTCCTGAAATCCATTCTGAAAATGGCTCCTACTCCTCCATCTTGCCATGCTGGTTAACTTGCTGTGGAAACGGTCCTTGTTGGGTACGCGGCAATGCCTGTCCCAGGGGACAAGCTGCAGGCAACAACAACGTGGAATGAAAATCCTGCCAGCAGAGGTTGAAAATGCTGAAATCTTTACACCAACCCAAAAAAAAAAAACAATGTCGCCGTCCATGTTCCGCAGTAACCAACAACCTGTCCGCCTTGTCCCCACGAGCATGCTTTGCTTTCTTCCACAATGCACCGGCAGACATACCACGACAAAGGCATTGACGGTCATCTGTGCAATCCGTTTGCTGGTGCTCGTTATAATAATACTGCTTTGCTGAAACTTTATAATAGCATCCTCTTGGAAACTTGGAATTCGTAAAGCTGCTGTGGAATCCGGGCATTTCCTTGCATTCAGATTCACTTACTGAGACGCATGCCCCAAAACTGGCCATATAACCTGAAAGCGGACAGAAACAAAGGAAGGCATAGCATCTCTGTGGAACCATTTCTGCACGTGAATCCGATACAATACAAGCCCCCTTCATCTTAGGCGGCCGAAGCACGTACGCTTTTGTACCGGGGTGTCTGCAAATTTGGTACAGGTAATTTGCCCGATTTACCTACTTTTTTTAACCACAAAATTTGACTACTCAGTTTTTTGGCCCAATTACCCACAAAAATGCATGATTTTCCCCCCAAAAAGCTCTCACAATTTTTGCTATTTTACCCACTTTTCTGTAAAATGCACCATATTTTGGGGGTTCTTGAGCTAGAAAACCTTGCTTTTTGTTGTTGTCCTCTCCTTGCTTTTTTTCTCCTACCTTAAAAATCCAACTTTTACGCCGGTGGTTTCCAAAATGCAGTAAAAGGGTAACATTTTCCTATTCGTATTGCGAGGCCTCGCAATACGAGACATGAATCAAGGTAATTCCTTGCAATTACACACAGCTTCAGATCGTTCAGAAACAAGCAAAAAGAGAACACTGGCGACGCTGATGCGGACCAAAGACCGCACGGAGAACGTCATGATCTTCGAGCGCGATGTGCACATGGCGGCGAAAGTGGCAGCCTTGGATGATCCTCCACAAGTTTGTTCTCTGCAATTGACCAAACAGAAGCGATCGGATTGGGCACGGAGCTGCCATCACGAGGTGACGCAGCGTGTGCAGGCGGGAATTGACCAGACCAGGTTGGCGCAGTGCGAGCTGTGGATCCAGTTTGGCATGCTAATGTGGGTTGAGGACGAGAATGTGGGGTATGCCCGTCTCGAGGTGCCGACGGCAGAGGAACCAAGTCAACATGCCCATGCAGAAGTTGTAGACGAGGACTTGGAGGATCTTGGGGACGATGACGATGACCCGCCGCTGACAGGATCTGATCGGCGATCTCCTCGGAAGTCAACGCAGGTTCGGGCGTTCCAGGTTGGCGATGCAGATGATGCGGAACCGGAGGCGAGCCAGGCGCCGAAGCCGAAAAAGCCCAAGACCAAGGCGGCAGCTGAGCCAAAGCAGACGACCCTGAAGCAGCCCCAGGGAGTGAAGAGGACGCCGAGCCTTCCGGATCCGGGAACAGCAGTGGGCTCGACGTCGAGGAGTAAGATGTTGGCAGCGGGATTGAAGAGGAAGAAGAAGAAGCCGTAAAGGGCGTTGCAGCCCTGTTTTCCGAGATATGTCGTCTCGCATTGCGAGGCCTCGCATTCCAGATTAGGCAATTCGCCATTTCAGCTCTATTTTCATAAGCGTCATCTGGAGATGACGATTATACTGACCCTAAGGCAGCAGGTAGTATTGCGAGGCCTCGCATTCCGAAAGCCTCACGTGTCGACGCACACAATGTATTGATACTCTGTATCCACGTATAAAGCACAAGGGGCATGAACCCTGGTTCATCACGTTCGCGGCGACCCAAGCCGATGTATGGTGGGATCTGTAGTGAGGAGTAGCGAGATGGCAAAGGCATTGCGATGCCTCGCAATCCAAAAGCGTTATACATACCTTTTTCTTGATCTTCACACCGGCCAGCAGAACTAGTGCTTTCACTTGAATTCCGCCTTTTCCCGTCTTGCCTGCACCAGGTAGCCAGTAACACACTTGCACTTTTTCATACCAGTAATCGTTCTCCGCAATTCCAAGTGTCTCCAGAACTGGTTGCAGGGCGTCCCAAACGGGCTCCACCTCGCCATAGATCACAAGAACAGTTTCAGGGTTGTCGATCAACTTGGCCATCACAACGGGACTCACAGGATCAGCACCGTCCGCCATATTCGCATTCAGTATAATCATGTCGGTGTCAAGCGCCTCCAAAAACTTAAGGGGATCTTGCGGATCTTTGTAGGGGGCGCACAGCATTTTGACCATCTTTCCACTGACCTCAAAGTTCACCACGTCCACTTTTCCAGACTCCGTGGACTTGACCTCTGTCAAGGGCGATGCCAGTCGTTGCCGCAGGCGACCAAGTTCCATTGATGCCCCATGCTTTGGATAAGTGTGTCCCATCGCCGTCCAGAACCGCGCCTTGCTGAGCGTTTCCCATTTTGGCGACGGAGCCTCAGCTTTCCATTGCCAAGCCCCCAAAGGGATCCGAAACCAAAGGACATCCCAGTCATGCAACGGTACCTTCTCTGCCGGACTGGCCTCTGCAAACGTGTGGAAAGTTTGTATTCACCGACTGTGCTTCGTGTTTGCGTGTTTGCCTACTTGCTTGTCAGGGAAACATACTTCGAGAGGGATGGATGACGCTGTCCGGAGCGGCTCCCCAATGCCAATTGATCCACTGCTGCTTCTGGTAAGCAGAGGCCCGAGCCCTGGATTTCCTTGATGTTCGTCTTTGGTCTCGACATGTCGGCAGCGACCCGTTGTAGGAGAGATGGCTCGCACAGACCCTGCAAAAACTTCAGCTGCTTCACTAGTCACCGGTGTGTCCATCTTCTCGAAATTATCCAGGGACGTCACCGCTGCGTCCTCCGCGTGGTACACCCACGTGAAGAACGGTCCAAACGCCTTAACTGAATAAGTCTGCACAGGAGGAGGATACGTAGCCAGATTGCGGATTGCGAGGCCTCGCATTCGAAAATGGAACATACTTGGAGTTCATCATTGGAAACCTGTGGTGGAATCCAGGCACTTCCGCTCGCGGCTTTCGGAATGGTTCGGTGAATGTGTTCTCTGGCAGTCTCGTCAGGCCCAGCCGGCGAATCTCGCAAATGCATAAGGAAGTTGTCAGCTGCTTCCGACGGTGGCACGGCGGAGATGTCCAGATCGATGGCCTGCTTCCGACCTACGATTGATACTCGGGTAGCCCAACTGGTCTCCGTCTTCAGCAGGTTGACCTTAACGATTTGCATTCACTGCGGTGGGTCGAGGCCCTTCTCAAGACGTTCGTTTCGGAGCTCTTTCAGTGCACAGACGCAGTGCTCCTTTGCAATGACGATCCAATCATCGGCTGGAGACGAAAAAAGGGTTTTGAGAGCATACACATGAAACATCGCCG
This sequence comes from Eutreptiella sp. 'Long Island Sound 2002', assembly GCA_964036045.1. Taxonomy (NCBI): domain Eukaryota; phylum Euglenozoa; class Euglenophyceae; order Eutreptiales; family Eutreptiaceae; genus Eutreptiella; species Eutreptiella sp. 'Long Island Sound 2002'. The sequence continues at coordinate 27,810,748 of OZ038389.1, forward strand.
CTGCGGCCAGGTTACGTACCTGGTGATTGCCATGCAGTCACGGTCACGGGCTCCTCTGGAGGGTTTGCCATGAGACTTCTCTTAACTTCGTCCACTCACTTCTGTTGATACTTCCGGATGTGGCCGTACTTCTTCTTCTTGTCGATCGAAAGGCTCCCGACGTCGACCTCCACCTGCAAAGGCTTCTTGTAGAACCTCAAGAACTCCTCTGGCACCGTTTCTTGCGTGGACGGTACTTGTGAGGTGTCTGGTGATGCTCTGCCCGCTTTTGTTGGCGTCAAACTCTCTGCCATGTTGAAATAGGCCTGTAAAAAGGGAGAAAAATGTACATATTTATCCTTTGATTGCGAGGGCTCGCAATTGGCATTATAGGTATTTGTCTG
>OZ038389.1:27811330-27887878 GCA_964036045.1 Eutreptiella sp. 'Long Island Sound 2002'
GGCCCAGATTGTGTCCAGAATGTTCGTGCGCTGCGCATCAAACCGCAGAGGAACCTTCTTGTCCATCAATCGTATTACGGTAGGTGAGAAGTTCCAGGGCTGCCGCAGAAATGTACGCAAAACATCTGTCAACACAGTCGTGTATGTGTCCACGTCCGGCTCGCTGTAAGGGTCGGACGGAAAATCCGGTTTAGCCTCCCAGTGCCTCTCCATGGTCGAGGTACCCGACTGCCAAGGACAATACCGAATTCTCAGGCGGTCGTCAGTAACATACGAGTGCAAGCGCTGTCGGATCTCGGTTTCAATGTCGGACGACAAACCACTAACCAGCAGGCGTCTGTTAATTCTTGCAGGGCAGATTTGGACAAACAAATCTTCCACGTCGCTCGGTGTGACGGCCCAAGTGTGTCGATCCTTCATGGACCCAAGTCGACCGAGCATGACTTTGCCAAACTCCTCACCATAGCACAATCCGGGCAGACCGCTGTTGAACGCCTGCCAATGCAACAAAGCAACACCGATGGTCCTCACATACACAACTAGATCAGCTGCAGCCCCGCCGAGCTCTGTCAAAAGCACGAACACCAGTCGCAAAACATTTTGGGCGTCAATGGCGGATCCTGGGTGCCGTCCAGACCAGTTGCATTGTCTCACGAGAAATCCACAGTACAGGACAAGCGGACACCAGTTCTGCAGAAGGTTCACCATAGCTTTACATCTTCAGTCGATCCATCGCCGTCCCACGGTGATCGGCAACAGCCTGTAACCTGTTCGACTTCCGCCGCAACTGCCGCAAGAAATGCGGCGCACACTTGAGGATGCCAGCAATAGTTCTCTCCATGACTCTTAGCTTCGGGTACGACCCTACTGTTTTTCCTACTCCTAAGCGGCCAAAGCGGAAATACACAAACAGCGAATGAAAGCGCCGCCACACGTTTGTCACAAGGTATTTATAGGGATGCCAACAGCCGTACAAGACGGGAGTCTTCTTCAGTTTTTCGTGCCAGTTCCACCGCTGCGTTCTGTCGGAGGACAGCAACTTCAGGCATCTTTTGTGTATGTTCTCATCAACGAGGATGGGCACAATGGGGTGCGTGTGGTTCGACAGGGATGCAATGTAGTCCAACACCTCGACCAGGCCCTTGTACGAGGATACCTGATGCGTACTCAGCAGCAGCGGTTTCCAACCAGGATTTGGTACTGGATCTCGCACGATGTCAAGGGGCAGCCCTGATGCTCGGTATTGCTGCCGGTCTGTCCGCAAGCAGGCCCAGATCTGTCACGATCCCATGAAAGCTCCTTTTCATTGTGACAAGCGCTGCAGCCACACTGCCGATGTTGCCGATGAGCACATCTATGTTTGGGTGTCCTCTGAAATACGGCAACCTGCACGGAATCTCAACGACGCAAAGCGCTGTGCAATTTTGCGACTGATCCTGGATCGTTGGATGCGTTCAATACTGCTTAATGTAACAATTGTCGATCCAGACGCAAACCTGCCGGTTCTCCATCCAACGCCATGTTTCAAGCATCTTTCCGGCCGGCGAAACGTTGCTTCATAGTTTCCTCTCGCAGCCGCAGCATTCCTGTCCTGCGCAACCGGCGCCTGTTCTGCCGGCCGATAGAGGCAAAACCGGGGGCGTCCTCGTCCTGGTGTTGGGGTGTGCACCGCAAGCGCAAGATTTTGTATAAGTTGAAGAACTCCTCCTTGAAGTGATTTGCCGCTCGGCTCTCTGGACTGCCTTTCAGTCTCAGTAGTGAGTGCCGTGTCTTTCGGTTGAGTCGCAACAAGCGCGCAAAATCAAAAAAGAAAACAGCTCCACTCTTGTTCTTTTCAACGGCAGCCCATAGTGATTCAGCAGTTATATCCATGTTCCGTTGCACAGAAAGCTCGCAATTGCCTGACAGTCCGTTCCAGCTCCCTCTGCGCTCGATGCGCAGTGTTACGTGGCATGAAGAATCATCTCAAAAAATTAAAAATGTGTATTTCGATTCTACAATTCCGCACAAACAGGCTCCTTTAACGCTACAGGTAAATAAAATTTCTTGCCAGCACAGCGCTGCACACGCGACACGCGCATATCGATCTTTGCGCGCAACTCCGCCGCGCGTGCGCATTCTCGGTTGCTGGTAACGGTCAACTGGTCCCACATTTCTCTTGTTTATCCCAGCTGCGGTACCCAGTTGCGAATCGCGACCATTGCTGTTGGGCAGTGAAGCCAGCGGTGACCACAGTATGAAAACTAGAGATGCCGGCGGGACCTGTATGGGCGCCCATACAGTAGCGCCGCATCAAAGGGAATGCACATGTGTAGTTGGTGGATCTGCCCATTTTACTGTTTCCTGCTCCATTATTGCGAGGCCTCGCATTTCGATTTGCGAAACTCCACTTTTTCGGAATATTTCGATCGGGAATGCGAGGCCTCGCATTCGAAGAAGAATGTTATTTGTCGTAATTACCCTTATGCGAACTCTGCATGCGTTCGATTCTGGTAAAACAACTGAAATCAAATCCTTGTATTGCGAGGCCTCGCAATGTGTTGCAGAAAAAAGGCGTATTAACCTACACGTAGTACGACGCATAGTGGGTTACCCTTCTGTATTGAGATACCATCGTACGTAGTAATACAAAGGAGCCCAATTTGTTGCGACGTCCTGAAAAAAGTACCTTTTTTTTCTGAAAAAACATTCATGAAAAATCAGGGCCAAAAAAACAGGGTAATTCACTGAAATAACCCACAACATTTCTCGGTATTTTTTTTTAAAAAACAGCGGTACAAAAGTGTACCTGTTTCGGCCGCCTAAGTTCATTCCACAGGTAAGCCACAAAGCAGTGTTCACAAATGTCGTAATTTGCTGCGAGGCTCCGAGACTAGTTCCCACGATGGCAGCAAAATATCCAGTTCTTTGCCCAGATGCATTCCTCTTCGGCCTTGATCATTGAGAATAAACAATGGCTCCATTGTGAAGCACTTTCTTGGCACACCACCGCGAGTCCTGGTCTTCTAAGGATGACCGCCCTGAAAGCCAGGCTGGAAACAGTTGTTTTCGACCACCAAAACAGCCCGAGCGGTATGCCATGGCATCCTTTTATGAACCCATCATGAACACAAATGGCTCCATTTGGAGGCAGCATCTTGGCACACCGGCCTCCGTCATGAATTTCTAAGACGAAAAAGGAGAAAAACAGGCCAAACAGGGCCATTTATGAGCCCTTTTTTGGACCATCACCCTTGAACAGAGCCCAAAAACTGCTCATTTTGACCTCTAAATGGCAGTGGGAAAGGCATGGCTCCGTTGGGTTGACGGCGGCCTATTGGCATCCATTTTATAGACCCCCTCAATGTGGAAACTGGATGGCTCTGCTTGGAAGCACCGACTCAACACAGCAGAGACGGGACTGGCTTTTCGCGACGGTCATCCTAGAATCGAAGCTGAAAACACGTTTGCAACTCAAATGGCCAGCCATGTTGTGAACTCTGGGGACCTTGGCTGACACAGCTGCTTTGCATCCGAAAGCGCAGGACCATGGCATCACTATATGGAACTCACAATTTGTAGTGCGCAATGCACTGGCTGAAGAGCGCGGGGTATCCAGAGCAGCGTTCCCTTCACCTTTGGAGTTTGAAAAAATGGGATAGATGGGGGGAAATGGGGGGAAATGGGGTGCGAAATGGGAAACAGCGAGTACAGCACATGGGACGTGGGCTGTGGAGGGTTGTGGCGGGATGTGGTTGAGGAAAATGGGACAAATATGTCACAACTCAAAATAGTGCTAACAGACAGCACAGAACCAGAATCCTAGCGGCAGAGCACTGGCATGCACCTGGCAGGGGATCACAATATTCCCAAAGCGTGGCTGGATCTGTGGTGTAGCACCAGATACTGTCAGATCCGTCAGGATTGCGGCAGTAGTTCGACACAAGCCCTGCTGTGGGAGCATTGGAGGGGCTATGGGTGGGGGTGTGGGGACTCTGACTGTCCCACCGCTGGCAAAGGAGCCCACTGCGTGTCCGGGTCTGACAGCCACGATAATCAGTACCATCACTGGTGAGCATTGCTTCATTGCACCCTGAGACAAAGGCCAATGTCATGAGACTGTTGGGGAAGAAGGGGTACCATGTGTAGACTGGGTGAGAGCAGACATGCCAGGGGACTGACGGCAGAGGGGTGCGGTGACACTGGTGGTGAACACAGGGGATGAACAGGGATGGGGAGTAGAAAAATGGAAAGGGATCCTGCAGGTAGGGGCACAGGAGAGCGCTATGGGTGACCAATCATGACAGGCTTCAAAAACCCCAAAACCATGCAATATGTCCTGAAAAACGTCGGCTTGTGAGCACCAAAATGGCCCAAGTTTGGTATCGTAGCACACAAATTGTCTTCGACAAGACACCTCGAAGAGAGACAAAATAAGAGCCGAGCGGCCACTACGCGGGTCCCCATGGGTGCCCAAGTACCTGTATTGTCACCAAATGACCACCCAAAGCCATCCAAGGGGCGACAAAAAGGTTTCGGAAATTTTCAGGTGCCATCAAATGGCCTACAAAAAGCAATTTGGGGTTTTCGGGGGGGGGGGGGGGGGATGGACCGGGCTACATTGTACCCTTCTCGAATGGGGGGTTATGCGGCCATTTGAATGGAGCGTCTGAATTCACGCAAATTTCCCTGAATTTTGGTGTTTTCCCACAAAAACACTATATTTTGGGTTGAAGGTGAAGCGATAAAACTCTTGCCCCAATTTCACTCCACATCATCCGTCCCGCCCCAAACGGACCTACCATGGCCAAATGGTGCCAAAAACGAAAAGTGGCAAGCCTGCATCCGGCAAGTATGCCGGCCCTGAGCGTGAATTTCCATGAATTCGTACGAAGTTCGCACGAACTTCGTGCGAATTCACGTGAATTTCACCTCACTATTGCCAACACAACCCAACTATGCACCTCGTGCACCCTGCATGCACCCCAGCCCACAAGCAACAATGGTCCTTGTCCATGGTGCATATACATTTCTTCTTCTTCTGGCATCGGAAGTGCGACTCTAGGGTCCGAAGGTGCTACATGTCGGTTAGAAGCCGTCTTCTTGTACTGCTCGCGTACCTTGGTACACTGATGGGCCCTTGCCCATGTTCTACCATCTTGGTCACATCCCACCCGTGTGCCGCCAGGCTATCATCAATGGTGTGGTTGTCCACAACCACTTACACCCCTAGCCTGCCCGGAGGAGGCTTAGGCCCCACTATTGCGCAAACATGCGCTTCTACCTCCGGTGATTGCCCTCCGTTGACAATATTCACCATTTGTATGCAAAAAAATACACGCAGTCAATCCAAAATTGCGTCAAAAAACGTTTGCCCCAATGGAGCTTGTTGTGGGCAGTGCCCATGGCTAAACTACACCCCCAGAGCCGCCAAAGGTCGGCCACGGGGGGAGTCTTTGCACTGCGCGCGCACTGCGCGTTACTTTTAGACTATGTTCCCCCCGAAGAGCCCCCAAGCACACCCCTTGGAAATGCCCTTAAAATTAGGTGACCCAAACTGCCCCAGCTCAACAAAGTTGCAAACTACCTTCCCTTCACATAACACACATCATGCACAACTGGAAAAGCCATGAACAGCGCATTGGTCGCCACCCTCAAGAACACACAACTGTCTCTCTGTTCCATTGTCAACTAAGTACACATTGAGAATACGCAACTTGTGTGCACAACATGACACAGTTGCAGAATCAAAGAAAAGTCACATTGTCACATGTGTGTGCGTGTCAATGCAATCCGTACAATATTGCAGTTCACACTTGTCACACATGGACATCTTCTTGGTGCAACAAAGGGCACAAACATCCCCATCATCACCCACAACATCCTCATCATCATTGTCCTCCTGTGTAGGTGCAGTCCATACATGTGCAGGTACGTGTTCTCACGGACCATATGGAGGGTACCGTACCTGTCTTCGAATCAAAAATTGCTGCAAATGCAAGAGTACACACACGTACTCATGCAACTCCGTACCGGATCCCCTCCATATGTTCCTTACGATGCCCCAGTGCCACGACCCAAGCAGAATAGATCAATGTATGTACACGAGCATTGCGCCTTGCCATGCCTTGACACAAACATGCTATGCCTTGCCATGCTATGACACAACCATGCTACGCCTTGCCATGCCTTGACCCAAACGTGCTATGACTTGCTACGCCTCGACCCAAAACCTCCGCTACGGGTCACCATGATGCCCCCAGGGGCCCCTAGTATCTCAAAGTATGGGTCTCTAGTACGGCCAGACGCCCAAATAGTTGCACTGCGCGCGCACTGCGCTTGAGGCGCCCCCACGGTTCATACGAAGTTCACGTGCGTGGCTGAGGTGTGAATTCTCCGTGATTTTTGGGTGCGAATCTAAGCGAATTTGGCCAAAAGTGTGCGAATATCTATGAACTACCGGCACATTTACATTTACATTTTCGCACATTTACAGTAGCTACATTTTGGTCGAAATAACACGAGAAATGCACACAATGGCACCGAGTAGCGGCAAAAAACAACAAAAAATGGACAAATTCACGCCTTCGTGAATCACTCATTCAAATGGCAGGTTCACGAAGGGTACAACGGGCCTAGCGGCCGTCCCCATGGGTGCTTGAGTACCCGTACTGTTACCAAATGATTTCTCAAACCCTTGCCAAGATCCCAAGGGCAACAAAAGAGTTCGAATTCTATTGCCTATCGGCAAGGCACCTCGCAGAGGGAGGGAGCACAGACAGTTGATCAGTCAGTTAGTATATTTGGAAAAAATTGGAAAATTTTCCAATTTTGGCCGTAGTGTGTGGAAAAGTGCTTACGCGGCTTGTGCGCACACTAGGTGCCACTGAACCCGCTACAAAAAGCAATTTTGAGGCTTTTGGGGGGCTCATGACTTGGGCTCAAGTACCCGTATTGTCACCAAATGATCACCCATAACCATCCTAGGGGCCATGGAAGGGTTTCGGAAAAGTCAAATTTGGAAAAAAATTTTCAAGTGCCACGAAATAGCCTCAACAGTAGCTATTTTGGCACCTAAAATATTTCGAAAATTCGGCGTTCTCCGAAACCCTCCTGTCGCCCTTGTGATGGGATTGGGTGGTCTTTTGTTGACCATACGGGTATTTGACCTCCCATTGGGACCTACGTACCGGCCGCTAGGCCATGTACCCCGGCCACCCCCCCCCCCCCAAACTTCCGAAATTGCCGTTGTTTAGGATGTTTGGCTGGCGGGTTAAACCGCCAAAACAACAGCAATTGCCAGGCTTTTGGGGGGACCATGGTCGGGGCCAAACAAGCCTATAGGCCACTATGTGGGTCCCCATGGGTGCTCAAGTGCCCGCATGGTCACCAAATAATCACGCAAACCAGCCTAGGTGTGACTTCTCATGCCCCATAGGCTGAGAATGTAAAGAATTTCACCTTGGGATACTTCCATCGCAATAGCCATCAGCCTTAAAAACCGACATTGTGTTGTGGAACCCAATGCCCATGCAGTGGTCCAGTGTGTTTGCAGAGTTGTTGCTTCGGCAATTCCCGTTTGGTATATTTGGGGTTATAGTGGGGGGTTTGTTCAAAACAGGGGGCGGCGGTATCTACCCTGTCAGAACCAAAATGGCCCAAAGAGGATGGGAGCAAGGGAGGGTCAAGTTGAGCTTCTGAAATTGGACAAGGTCACGAGTAGTGCTGATTGTGCCGTATTAAGGTTGAGGAAACTATATGGCCTCTGCTTGTTATTCAAAATATGCGTGCGTACCAAATGGATGCAGAACTGGTCAACAAAACCCACCCGCAAGAAATGGTCCTGGGGTCTCCCACCTTAGTGCCCCCCAGACCAAACCAAACTTAACGTATAAAATTGGGCAGGTTCATGAACCCTCTCTGCCGTGGTGCTAACTCTGACCTTGTAGGGGTGATGGACCACGAAAGCTTGTCGTCGTTACTCCCCATTTTACCGTTCTCCCAGTTTCCCCATTCACCCCCCTTGTAGGTCTGTGTGTAGTTGTACCATGAGGATATACGCCGGGCGTTTCCGAGCATTGGATGGCATGGAATCGACTTCTTCACTCCACCGGGCTGTGATCCGCATGCCTTCAATGCTGCCCCTGGAGGCTATACCTGGTACCATTGCCCGGAGATGAGTGGTGGTCGGATGTGTGGCTGCCCCGCTGATTGGGATGGAGGCAGGAAACAGTCCCCCCATCCGTGGGTGCCTACGTCAATTATGGCTGACATCTGTGCCACAGGGGTGTCCCAGAGGGCAATTCTTGGTATGCCGAGCCTCCGTGACCTCCTGCTGGGGGCAATGGACGTGTGGACCCTGGCAGGGTCCTCACATGAGCAAACTGGAGCTTGGATAGCGGCACAGCCCAACACTATTGGGACCTGTGATCCAGGCCTTCATATGGCCACTGTTTCTGCTTAAGGGACGATGCAATTGTTCAGTGATCTCGAGCCAGCTAGCATGGTTTGACCAATTTAGTACCCAAAACAGGCCAATGGATACCTCTTGAGCAATCTGGAGGAAAATCATGGAAACGGTTGATAACGTACCTGAACATCCTGATATTTGGGTTTGCAACCACCGAATTCTATTGCCTTCGGCAGTGCACCTCGAAGAGAGGCTGACAGTCAGCCAATCAGTCAGTTAGCCAGGCCAGCAGTCAGTCAGACAGAAACACACAGTTTGGGTTTTTTGTCAGTGGCAGACTCAGCTCCAAGCAGTGGGGAGGAAAGCCGTCCTCAGGGCAAGCAATGGCCGAATGGTGATGCAGCGAACCCCAGTTGGGCGAAGATGGTAGCGCTGCCGCCGACGACAGTTGACCGACCAGGATTCGAACCGCCAACGTATTCTGCAGTCGGCTGCGTTACCATTCGACCGGGGTTTGTTGTGACAGCAATGTGCCTCCCCACTGCTTGGAGCCTTCTGAGCACAAACTGTTGACCCCCCCCCCCTCAAAAAAGTGATATCCAGTTTTAGGGGATAGAGGTCTCAGAATCAAAAAATCTATTGGGGGATTGTCTTTTTGGGCAAAATAATGATTTTACAAGGGGTTGGACATCCAATATCATGCCTTGGGGTATGCTACGCGAATGACCCCCAAAAAGGGGGGGTATACGACGCCCGCACCTGCGCTTGATCTAACAACCTCTCTTCGAGGTGATTCGCCAACTTGGCAGTGCCATCTGAATTGTGTCATTGCTGTCATTGTTGTCCAAAAGAGGTTTTTCAGCGGGATTCTACCTTTCTCTGCATTTTGCCGTTCTCCCAACAGCTTGATTCAATCTTCGGTAGAGGAAAAGCCAGTCAACAATAAGGCGACAGGAATGGATCACTCTGCCATTTGAATGTGTGATCATTTTCAAGTTTGCATTTTCACATGAGGTCACAATATAAGCGTTCAATGACACGCCTGAAACTCAAACAAATACAAGGGAACAGAATCCTAGACTCAGGCACCAAATGGGCAGTGAAACACACCATAGCACACGGGCGATGCAACGTATGTCGTCTCTCCACTGTTAGAGCTGCCCAGTGAGGACGATGCACGCACTGTGCAGCTGCCACTACAAGTAATAGCCTTGCAGACCGACGAGCCCAGCTCCAAACACTTTTGCTTTGCCCCATCCAGGTCAAACGATGTTGATACACCACCGGCGTATCCCAATGAGTACTTGTTTGCATGCGGTGTCCACGAACAGGCGCCTGCACAACAGTCAGAAACAAATGTGGCACGGCGAAGAATCCAGAGACTAACTGTGTATTGATGGTCAGCTTTGCATGGCAATCCATCGGAGAAGGGAGGAGGAGGGGAAGGAGGGGGGTGGGCAGGGGGGGCAGGGGATTACAAACTGCAACTGCTGGTTTGCACTGTACAACAGCAACAAATTCAAAGCATCGCAGTGTGTTGTTGAACCAGGAGGAAAGGGCGACTTTGAGTCCTTGTTTGATGATGACCCGTCCCGTAAAAGTACCAGATATCTCTGCAATCTGAACCGGAAGGGTCTGCCAAGTGTCGCCGTCTCATGGCTTTCTCTAAAGCAACACACAATGTGGGCAGGTGGAGTCCCGTGCGCTGAATACATCACATTTGGTGGTTGGTTTCGATGGCCAATGTACATCTAAAGTGTGTTCTGTGGGCTGTTGGATTGGTTTGCTGTACAATCACGTAACTGCCATCGGGTTTTTTGGGGGTTGCAAGTGGAAGTTTCCGCTGTGGAAGAGGACTGTGTTTTGTGTGAGTATGAGGGGAATGGAAGTTGTGAAGTGGCAGAGACCAACAACATTGTGCTCGGTGATGGCGCCCACTCCATCACTGGCATCACAAATGTTTGAATCCCCCCTTTTTCAGTGCCTGTTCTGCCCCCCATCCGTGAATTATACCTCAAGCCATTTTCACATGCTGCGTCCTGCAGGTGTGTTACTTCCATCAGTTCCAGTACCTCTGCGCCAAACTCTTCAAAGTTCTAGTACCTGGTCATGTGAAGGGACTCATCGGATACCTTTTCGTCTTTGAGTGCTTCCTCTAATTCGATCCCCAGCACGGAATGCGAAAAATGAGTCATACCATGTGAAGAGAAATGGTGCCAATGGGAGGCTGATGTTTGCAGCAGGTAACTAACACGGGGCCATATGCCCTTCAACATAAACACTGCCACCATTGGCACCAATTTCTGTCGTCGATCAAGGGCCACAAATTGCCATTGGTCGGGGGTATCCTTTTGAATGTGTTGGGAGGGACAAAGGCCCTTTTGGGGGGCTTTGGTTGGCCAAGTAATGGGCTCGGTCCCTTTTAGGGGGCAGAGAGGGGGCGGGAAAAGGGGGTTTCAGTGACCCCTGCGCCCCCGCAAATGCATGTTCCCCCAGCCCAGCCCCATGTCCGAGAGGAAGGCAAGAGGATGTGCTTTCAGGAGGTGCCAGTGCTACCCCGCCCTACCCCACCCCTTTCGCTTCCCATACACAAAAGCCTCTGAGTGCCAGTGCTACCCCGCCCTACCCCACCCCTTTCGCTTCCCATACACACAAGCCTCTGAGTGCCAGTGCTACCCCGCCCTACCCCACCCCTTTCGCTTCCCATACACAAAAGCCTCTGAGTGCCAGTGCTACCCCGCCCTACCCCACCCCTTTCGCTTCCCATACACACAAGCCTCTGAGTGCCAGTGCTACCCCGCCCTACCCCACCCCTTTCGCTTCCCATACACACAAGCCTCTGAGTGCCAGTGCTACCCCGCCCTACCCCACCCCTTTCGCTTCCCATACACACAAGCCTCTGAGTGCCAGTGCTACCCCGCCCTACCCCACCCCTTTCGCTTCCCATACACACAAGCCTCTGAGTGCCAGTGCTACCCCACGCTACCCCACCCCTTTCGCTTCCCATACACACAAGCCTCCGATTGGTTTGCAGTTGACATTGTTTCACACCCCACTTTTGTCTTAGAAGAGAACATCATCAGTTGTTGTCTCACTCACGTGGGTGTTTGGGTTTCTGGTCTGATTTGCAGAACGAAGCTGCACTCCTCATGTCAGACTGTGGGGGTGCATTGCCTCAATTTGCAATTTTTCTACCTCTATTTTTTGTTTCTGTTTGTCTTTCTATCAAATCCATTCTCGCAATCTAATAATATCTCACTCCCCCTCTCCCACAATTTGCCCAGCCAATGTGCCTCTACCTCCTGCCCCCCTTCCCTGCTTCCCCAAATTGTGCCCTTCACGTGCCCATCAACCCCCACCTTCACGAACGCTGTGCACAAACAGAAAGACATCCAGGCTCGGTCTACGCTGGTGTGTACCACGTCTTGTACAACAATCAGCCGCGCACTGTGCCCATGGGCATCCGGTGCGACGGCAGCGTCACTCAGGCCGCCCTCTTCACGGATCAGCTTCCTTTTGATGGCGCTAGTAGCCAGTGCAGTGCAGTGCGGCCAGATACTGCATGGCAACGATGTACCTACCCAACATGCACGCTGCCCAAAGGTATGGGTGTCTGCACTGCCTTCTGGGGCATGGGTGAGTACGGCTTTGCCCAATGGGATCCCTGTGGTATGGATCTTCCCATCCATCACCCGCACCCGCAAAGCCGAGCCCCATTTCCACTGCACCACACGGTCTGCGATGGTGATTTCTGGTCCAAGCCCATACCGCCGCTTTTGAGGGCCAATAAGCCCCACTAAGAGCCTGGTTGGTGCTACATGGTCCCCATGGCTTTGTACGTACTCCCATTGTCACCAAATGATCACCCAACAACATCCCAAGTGTCCCTGGGGACCGCCAAGGGTCACCGGAAGTGCATTTGTCACCCGACACATGTAGGGGGTTTGGAAGAGCAGGAGGATGTGGACGAGGAGGATCAGGACGACTTCATAAGAAAACAAGCACACCCCCAAATTAAATTCCCCGTGATATAATTTATAGATAACCAAAACATGCAACAACATGCAACGATAACGAGCGACAGGCACCCCTTTGTTCAATGTATCATTTCTTTTGCACGTCAAGAGGTATATCATGAGGCAACTGTACCCTATTTGGCCCCCCAACGGAGCCATAGCCGTCCCTCATCTGCCTAATTGGGCCAAAAATGGCCACTCTTAGACAAACTTTCCCAGCATTGCCGTAAGATTGCACCATGAAGACTACCGCGCCAGGCGGGTGCTGCCACATGGAGCCATTGCTTTTTCTTTTAGGATGAAGGGGACATGACATCCAAGCCATGCCAACAGCATGGGAGGACGCAAGGTGGAGGAGGACGATGACGAGGAGGAGGAGGACCACAATGACATAGAACAACAACCAGCAACAACAAGGGCCAAGCAAAGTATTGCTTCAACGTCACGTTGCAAAATTGAACCATTTCTGTTGCATGTCAATAGACATATCAACGTTACCACTTCACTCTTGAAACGGAGCCATTGCCGTCACCAATTTTCCGAAGACAAAATGGCCGGGTATGAACGGGTAAACAATGGCCATCTTCAGCCAAGGTTTGCCCTTTGGGTCCTGAATATTGAAGGTGGACACGGGTGTTCCGCGTTGCTTGTTTGAGCATTCATTATGGATCTGGACGGGGGACTTCCACTAGAGAGGCAGCACGTGATCCTCTGAAGTCCTCCTCAGGCTTGTCCCTCCTCCTCCTCCCCTCTTCCCAATCCTCCTCCTCCTTCCGAGAACATCTCCCAACGGGTTGGAGGGTGCATCTTTTGTCAGAATCTTCTTGTCTTTGAACTACCCAACGATATGAAATTGCTTAGGGCTTGTGACAAATGCCAAGGCGTAGGCACCATGTCAGTGCTCAGCCACGGGGTGGCTTACTACACATGGCACTGAGCACACGTCGCAAATTACCACAAGCAGCAGCTACGATCCGTTCTTCGCGCACTCCGAAGAGAAACGATCCCATGTGTTCCAAAAACATGGATCTGTAGTATCTGATAATCAAATGGGGTTGTCCTTTGATGGGGCAATTGTTGGGAAAGAGGAGTGCTTCAAACTTCGAATCGCCCGCTTGCCTGCGCGCCTGTTGGCCACTTGCAGTTGCAGTGGCAATGCATTCACATGTTGGAGGAAGTAGGAGGACGCAAAGCGACGGTCGCTACCTTTGCCCCCTGCGATTGGAATTTCGTCTTTGATGGAGGAACTTGTCCAGACTGCCCGGGTATTGTAATCACAGCCCGTGTCACAGCAGAGGTTGGAGTCCAGCTCCGCGGCAGTGCACAGCCTCATGTTCTGGGCAGCACAGGCAGCCTGGGCCTCAGCAACGGTGGCCGCCTTGGGCAGGCAAGATCCGCCGGGGTCTGCATCGCAGACTGCCCCGTCAGTGGAGCAGCAAACGACGGTCCGTTGAGCGCTCGTCTCTATCCACTCCGTCGGATGCGGCACTCCCACTCTTGGGCAGCTGTCGGCCGACTTCCACAAGGGCGCGGCTGTACACAAAAGTAAGCACCGAAGGGTGTTGCTGGGGGCTGTCGCAGGAGTAGGGCTTTGCCGATGGCCGCAGGGGAGCGCAAATGAGGGGTGGCAGGGGGCAGACCATATGTGCCCCATATGGCCAGGACCCCTGCCCGAGGCCGCCGCCCGCCCGTCGTAGAGACGTGCCGGGCCAATGGGCCCACCGATCGGGGGGGGGGGCGTGTACAAGAAAAAGGGGGCGGGGCAGAAGAAAAAATACCCCCCCCGCCCCCCCTTGTGAGACCCCCCCCAATGTTAGGCCGGTCCCGCCGTTGGGGGGGGGGGGGGGGCGGCCATGAAGTGACGCCCCCCGCCCCCCATGTGGGACTGCACTACACAAGGGCAGCACTCAAACTGCAGCAGTTCCAGTGTTTCTTCGGGGCCTTCGGTGCCTAGTGTTTTGTATGCTTTTCTGTCAAAGCGACGATTACAAAGGGGGGGGGGATTACAGAAGATTGGGGGGGGGGGTGTTCCCTGCAACACGTGAGCCACCCGCCCGCCGCACCTCCGCTGTCGCACCACTTTCGCTGCACTGCGCCGCATGTGAACACTGCCATCCGCCGAATGGCCTGGGGGATGGCAGGCCGCTAACATAGGCCTCCGGGCGCGGCCAGACCTGGTCCCGCTGTGCCACCCTCTCTGTCCAAACCCCAAGGGGGAGGGGGGGGGGGGCTGTTTACAACCGAAGGAGAAGTCAATAAGGCTCCCTGCCCCCAGGCCAAGGGGTGGGGGGCGGGGGGGGATACAGCCCTCTGGCTAGACTCACCAGCCCCAAAGAAGAGGGCTCAATTGACGGGTCCTCCAAAATCCTACCAAGACTGACCCCCGGACCCCAAAGGTGACCTGGACCCTAAAATTGGCAAAAAAACGAAAATGGGATTATTCGCGTGGAATGCCGGTTATAAAGGAAAAGCAGTAGATGCAGTGGGGAGTGCACAGGGGGTATATGTGACAAAAAGCGCAGAACCAGAGGGGGGCGCCTGTGCGTATGCAGGTATGAAAAATGTAAATCGTGCACGTGTGTAATGTCTTTTTTACTGTCAGGGCATGTGGTTTGTTCTCTTTTGCTGTCACATTGTGTACCCAGGAAAATTTTACGCCCTGACAGTGACGTGCTTGCTTGTTGCTTGCTTGTTGTTAGCTAAATTTAAGGGGAGAGGGGTGTAGTAATATATATATATATATATTACTATATATATATATTACTACACCCCTCTCCCCTTAAATTTAGCTAACAACAAGCAACAAGCAACAACAACAACAACCTGTCACGCCGATTGCCCTTTCTAAAGCACAGTGCCAAACTATATGCTATCCTCAGACCATTAACTTCTGTCAAGCGATTTTTAAGGACAGCGGCGCGCGCCGCATTGCAGGGCCGCTAATACTGAGTTTGATGAAATTTAGGAATGAGATAATATAGACCGTCGCTGAATTTTCGGCATGTTTCACATTGTATTGCCTGTTTTTGGAATTATGCCATTTTCGCTGTGCATATGTCTGTGTTTCAGCCATGTTTGTTTGCTGAGGAGGCCTGTAGAGGCGAAACCGGTTCAAACCCAATCAATTTCTGAGAGAGACCTTGGCCGTGCCCGTTGCTTGCTTTGGTTTGGAGGTCAGCTTTGGCGTCAACCACAATCAACGAGAGTGGAAAACATTTTCTTGGGCTTTTTATTTCTATCACTGCTTCGCTACCGCCGCTTTGTATCACTTATGGCCAAGGGTAAATCGGTCCCGTCTTCTCAACACGGATCCATGGATCGGAGAAGCAATCCACCGAAGCGTTGGAATCTCTCGGATATACCTAAACCACTCATCAAAATTACACTTGCTCACTTGTTTGCTCATAGAGCTTTGCTCTACAAGAAATTGGCGATACGGAAGCTCCGTTGGCGTGAAGCAAATTCATTTGAACCCACAAGAACCCGATTCCGTGAAGGAAAAGAGACCATCTCTATTGTTCTTGGCGAAAACCATCAACAACAATTGTTTACCCTTGAAATGGAGAAGAAAATTCAACTTGTTTCAAAGGAGATTGAAGCCGCGAAGGCTAAAGCACAAGAGACTTTGGTTGCATTGGTGAATGGCTTTGACAATTTCTTTGATGGTGTGACTAATTTCATTCGTGAATTTGATTCCGTTGAAGCGGATCAATCTATGGACGCCGGTGATGACATTGGTGCGGTGAACATGGTGCCAACTCTCATGTTTGAAAGCAACAACAATTCTAAAGCCAAGGCGCTCATTAACATTGCCGAAGCTAAAGGTTTGTCATCCGTCGTTGTAGACAACGATTATGATGCTTGGGAACGCTTTCAAAATATGAAGATGGTGTCTAAAACGGCTCGTGTCAATGAGCGTGAGAAGAAGGAACGAATTCAAAAGGAGATTTCGGATGCCGTGGATAACCAAGAGAACGAGGAACGAAGTATTTACAACCAAGTGACTTTGTTGACGGAGGCGGTGCACAATTTATTGAACACTCGGTCCGAAAAGGTGAACCAAAACACGAAGGACTCAAAAAACTCGAAGAATTCAAAAAACTTCCACAAGAATCATGGTTCTACTTCGTCCGCCAACGCCGCAAAGATCGCCCCCAAAAAGAAACGCCGCACTTTGATCAAAAAGCGGCCACGCATTCGTCGGGGAAAAAAGAAATGGGAGCCCAAGGAACCCGTGGAGAAGGGCAAGAGAAAACGACGCGGAAAGAGCGGCGATACTCCGAACGCCAAGCGCAAAGGAAGAGTGAATGGCGCCGCTTAAAACGCCGCTCTACACATTTTGCCCTTGAACGCATGGTCAAGGATGAAGTCCCGGTGCTCAAAGGCGACGTTATTGGCGACGTCCCAAATCATTTGTCATTGCTTATGAAGTTGGGTAATAAATTTGTACCCTTTCCCGACCCCCGTCATTTCCTTTCCAACATGTCACGAAAATTGACTCATGAATTTCTCGAACTTAGAAGAGTATTGGTTTGGCATGTATACCACCAAAAACATCCGTCATCCAAACAATCCCACTACCCTCCCTTTGAATCCTTCCCCTATAAACGCATGTACGTGCGCAAAGGAACTTCCCCGCCCCCATGTGTGGAACAAGCGATACCGCATGAGGTAAGCCGCATAGATAGTGCTTTCGGTACGGTGGCGAACCAACTTCGGTTGTACTTGGAACATTTGGTGAATGGGGACAACCCAAAACGTGGTGTGTCGTTGTGTAAGGACAAAATGAATGATTTCCTATCTTCCCACATCGTGGTGCCTACTGATAAAGATGGTGGATCGATCATTGTCTCTAAAGGTGCGTATCTGCATGAGGCCTCTTGTCACATGTCGAGCACACTCAATGACAAGCCCGTTTACCGCATGTTGGGTGATACATCTACGGTGACGGAATGGGAGGAAAAAGCCAAACTTTGGCAACACAGATTGGCTATGATTGCAATCCCATGCTTGCCCGAGTCACTCACTGAGTTTCTGCAACAGTTTTTCGACAACCAGCCCCCTCCTAAATTGCCGGTGTTCTACCTGTTAGCAAAAACTCACAAACAGGGTTTTGGCCTCTCTTCGATTGGTAGATTCCCTTCGCGCCCGGTGGTGGGTATGCATCGCTGGGCAACAACACCATGCTCGATTTTCCTTGCCACGTGTGGAACCATATTATTAAAGGCTGACCGTGCGCTACACCCGCTGAGTGCACCGTTGTTGGATACAATAGACCTGCTAGGTCGGTTGAGACACCTGAGTCAGGACCCACAGGGCTTTGCCGATGGCCGTGAATGGGTGGCGTCTTCCTATGATTTTGATGCCCTATACACGCATTTCAAATGGTCAGACATTGCCAAGGCTTGTGACTGGTGGCGACGTTTTGTTATCCTACACCTGAATGATATGTCCAGTGCGTTATCTAGCCAGGAATTGTCTATGATCAGTTGTTTCTTCGGGGACCTGGATCAGGACTTCGTTTCTTCCCAACTAGAGTATTTCCCATACATGAACAACGAACCAGATGATTCAATGTTTCTGGGGAAATTCCTGATGAATGTGGTATTCCACCATTGCATTTTTCTGAACAAGGGCATAGGGGTATTTTTGCAGCTGGTTGGATTCGCCATGGGCACCAACTGTGCCCCTGCTTGGGCACAGTTGGTGCTCAGGATGTATGAATTGCAGAACCCCCTGCCACCACATCTCCATCTGTTCCGATACATTGACGACGGTTTACTGCTACACCCCATTTCAGTGTCTGTAGCTAACATTCAGGACAAGCTCAAGCAAGTTTACCCGCCACATTTACCCTTTTCTTTCTGTGTAAATGCAGCGCATGGTAACGTACCATTCCTGGATGTCCTGGTTGTTTCTGTGACCCCACTTCGCACCAGCGTGTATTGGAAATCATCCCACCGTTGTGCGTATCTGCCGTGGCGATCAAACTTACCCAGACACATCAAATGCAAGTGGATCAGGGGGGAGTGTATTAGATATCTCCGCATATGTTCTCAGCAGTCATGCTTTAGGGTTTGCCGCATGAGATTGGTCACTGCACTGTCTTTCCTTGATTATCCTGAGGCTGTGATTCGGTCCAATCTGTTGACCTGGGAAGACCGTGACAGGGTACTAATCCCGCGACGCCAGCGAGTCACTAATCAGATTTTGCCTGGATCTTCTCCTTCACTGTCACAGTGTGAACAGTCTGTTGATGGTGTGGAACATGGGGGTGGTGGGTGGGTGGGAATCCCCCGTGTACATGTCCTGAGGGCGTGGCATCACTCAGCGGTGCCGGTGTCATGGCCACGTGTTGTTCACTGCCTGTCACGCCGATTGCCCTTTCTAAAGCACAGTGCCAAACTATATGCTATCCTCAGACCATTAACTTCTGTCAAGCGATTTTTAAGGACAGCGGCGCGCGCCGCATTGCAGGGCCGCTAATACTGAGTTTGATGAAATTTAGGAATGAGATAATATAGACTGTCGCTGAATTTTCGGCATGTTTCACATTGTATTGCCTGTTTTTGGAATTATGCCATTTTCGCTGTGCATATGTCTGTGTTTCAGCCATGTTTGTTTGCTGAGGAGGCCCGTAGAGGCGAAACCGGTTCAAACCCAATCAATTTCTGAGAGAGACCTTGGCCGTGCCCGTTGCTTGCTTTGGTTTGGAGGTCAGCTTTGGCGTCAACCACAATCAACGAGAGTGGAAAACATTTTCTTGGGCTTTTTATTTCTATCACTTGTCCCAGCATCCCACATGGTCCAGGATCACTTTTCGAAAAATCGTTTATGACCCATTTTTGACCCACTTTTGGTCCCAAAGCGGCCCATTTTCAAGGCATTTTGGGATTTTCCATGGGCCAAAACACGTCACCACGGGCTCAAAATGGGCTAAAAACACTTGTTTGAGCATCCCAAATGGTCCAGGATCACTTTTGGAAAAACGCGTTTTTGACCCATTTTTGACCCACTTTTGGTCCCAAAATGGCCTATTTTCAAGGCATTTCGGGATTTTCCATGGCCCAAAACGCGTCACCACGGGCTCAAAACGGGCTAAAAACACTTGTTTGAGCAACCCAAGTGGTCTCGGAACAACTTTAGAAAAAGTGATTTTTTTCGCCCCGGGGACCCTGGTCTGCCCACCGTTGGCCCCCGCTGTGCGCGGGCCGGGCTGCCCTCCGGCTCCACCAGGTGACCACTGGTTCGGGGGTCTAGGCGTCTCGTTGGGCGATTCTGAGGGTTGGAAACCACAAAAAGTGGGGGGTTGCGGGTGGACTAGGTGCCCTCGGAATCGGATTCTGAGCCACGCAGCCCAAGATACGGCCCGTGCTTGGTTTCAGGGTGTTGGTGCACATTGCGCAGATTTTGGGGCTTTTTGGCGCCTTTTTGGGCCGTTTCTCGGACATATCGTCGAGTTGAAGGGCACTAGAGGGCTCTTTGACACGGTGAAGTCAAGCCGCACGTGGCATGTAGCCACCGTTTCCCTTCGTTGGGACGTTTTGCCCGGGTTTGGGGGCTATTTTGGGCGAAAAAAGGCTGTTTTTGGCCCAAAACTGCGCAGATTTGGGAGGGCACCTCCCGACTTGGCGGCCCCGCCCCGGGCCGCCACCGGTGAGTTTTTGGCTCAAAACTTGGATTTGGCAAGGCCAACACCTAGGGTCTAGGATGGCTAGAGTAGAGTAGAGCCCGGAACGATGAGGCCGAGCAATGGCCAAAATGGAAAGGAGAAGTGCTTGCTTGCTTGTTGCTTGTTGCTTGCTGGCTTGCTTGTTAGCTAGATTTAAGGGGAGAGGGGTGTAGTAATATTATATATATATATATATATATATATATATATATATATATATATATATATATATATATATATATATATATATATATATATATATATATATATATATATATATATATATTACTACACCCCTCTCCCCTTAAATTTAGCTAACAAGCAAGCAACACGTGTAGTAACGGGTGTAGTAATGTATATATATATATATATATATATATATATATATATCCTCCAATCTACACCCCTCTCCCAACTCTAGGTGGCTTCACCACACGGCTCTAAGGTACGTGCGAAGGGCACAATGTGGTGCATACATGCAGTGGAAGTGGCTAAACTCGGTCAAAACGGGCTCAAAACGGGCTAAAAACACTTGTTTGAGCATCCCAAATGGTCCAGGATCATTTTTGGAAAAGTGCGTTTTTGACCCATCTTTGACGCATTGTTGGTCCCAAAATGGCCCATTTTCAAGGCATTCTGGGATTTTCCATGGCCCAAAACACGCCACCAAGGGCTCAAAACGGCCTAAAAACACTTGTTTGAGCATCCCAAGTGGTCTAGGAACAACTTTGGAAAAAATGATTTTTTTCGCCTCGGGGACCCTGGTGGACCCACCGTTGGCCCCCACTGTGCGTGGGCTGGCCGGCCCTCCAGCTGCACCAAGTGACCACTGGTACGGGTGTCTACGTGTCTCGTTGGGCGATTTTGAGGGGTGTAAACCATAAAAAGTGGGGGGTTGCGGGTGGAATGCGTGCCCTCGGAATTCGTTTTTGAGCCACGTAGCCCAAGATACGGCCCTTTCTTGGTTTGGGGGTGCTGGTGCACATTGCGCAGTTTTTGGGGCTTTTTGGCGCCGTTTCTCGGACATATCGTGGAGTTAGAGGGCACCAAAAGTTCCTTGGTCACGAGAAAGTCAAGCCGCACGTGTAGTGTAGCAGCCGTTTGCCTTCGTTTGGCTATTTGGTACCCTTATTAGGGCTGTTTTGGGCGAAAATGGCTATTTTTGGCCCAAACCTGCGCAGATTTGGGACGGCACCTCCCGACTTGGCGCCCACGCCCCGGGCCGCCACTGGTGAGTTTTTGGCTCAAAACTTGGATTTGGCAAGGCCACCACCTAGGCTCTAGGATGGCTAAAGTAGAGTCAAGCCCGAAGCGTTGGGAAGGTGCAGTGGCCAAAACGGAATGGTGACGTGTTGTTGTTGTTGTTGTTGTTGCTTGTTGCTTGTTAGCTAAATTTAAGGGGAGAGGGGTGTAGTAATATATATATATATATATATATATATCCTCCAATCTACACCCCTCTCCCAACTCTAGGTGGCTCCACCACACGGCTCTAAGGTACGTGCGAAGGGCACAAAGTGGTGCATACATGTGGTGGAAGGGGCTAAACTGCGTCAAAACGGGCTCAAAACGGGCTAAAAACACTTGTTTGAGCATCTCAAATGGTCCGGGATCACTTTTGGAAAAACGCGTTTTTGACCCATTTTTGACCCACTTTTGGTCCCAAAATGGCCCATTTTCAAGGCATTTTGGGATTTTCCATGGGCCAAAACACGTCACCACGGGCACAAAATGGGCTAAAACCACTTGTCTGAGCACCGCAAATGGTCCGGGATCACTTTTGGAAAAATGCGTTTTTGACCCATTTTTGACCCAGTGTTGGTCCCCAAACGGCCCATTTTCAAGGCATTTTGGGATTTTCCATGGCCCAAAACGCGCCACCACGGGCTCAAAACGGCCTAAAAACACTTGTTTGAGCATCCCAAGTGGTCTAGGAACAACTTTGGAAAAAGTGATTTTTTTCGCCTTGGGGACCCTGGTGGACCCACCGTTGGCCCCCACTGTGCGTGGGCTGGCCGGCCCTCCGGCTGCACCAAGTGACCACCAGTACCGGGGTCTACGTGTCTCGTTGGGCAATTCTGAGGCTTGGAAACCATAAAAAGTGGGGGGTTGCGGGTGGACTAGGTGCCCTCGGAATTCGTTTTTGAGCCACGTAGCCCAAGATACGGCCCGTTCTTGGTTTCGGGGTGCTGGTGCACATTGCGCAGTTTTTGGGGCTTTTTGGCGCCTTTTTGGGCCATTTCTCGGACATATCGTGGAGTTACAGGGCGCCGAAGATCCCTTGGTCACGAGAAAGTCAAGCCGCACGTGGAGTGTAGCAGCCGTTTGCCTTCGTTTGGCTGTTTTGAACCCTTACTAGGGCTGTTTTGGGCGAAAAATGGCTGTTTTTGGCCCAAAGTTGCACAGATTTGGGAGGGCACCTCCCGACTTGGCGCACCCGCCCCGGGCCGCCACCGGTGAGTTTATGGCTCAAAACTTGGATTTGCCAAGGCCACCACCTAGGCTCTAGGATGGCTAAAGTAGAGTCAAGCCCGAGGCGTTGGGAAGGTGCAATGGCCAAAACGGAATGGTGACGTGCTTGTTGTTGTTGTTGTTGTTGTTGTTGTTGTTGTTGTTGCTTGTTAGCTAAATTTAAGGGGAGAGGGGTGTAGTAATACATATATATTTGGTCTTGAAACGGCCCATTTTCAAGGCATTTTTCGGATTTTCCGTGGCCCAAAACGCGCCACCACGGGCTCAAAACGGGCCAAAAACACGTGTTTGAGCATCCCAAGTGGTCCGGGAACAACTTTGGAAAAAATGATTTTTTTCGCCCCGGGGACCCTGGTGGACCCACCGTTGGCTCCCGCCGTGCGCGGGCCGGGCTGCCCTCCGACTGCACCAAGTGACCACTAGTACGGGGGTCTACGCGTCTCGTTGGGCCATTCCGAGGGGTGGAAACCACAAAAAGTGGGGGGTTGCGGGTGGACTAGGTGCCCTCGGAATTCGTTTTTGAGCCACGTAGCCCAAGATACGGTCCGTGCTTGGTTTCGGGGGGTTGGTGCATATTGCGCCGTTTTTGGGGCTTTTTGGCACCTTTTTGGGCCGTTTCTCGGACATATCGTGGAGTTAGAGGGCACTAGAGGGCTCTTTGTCACGGGGCAGTCAAGCCGCACGTGGAGTGTGGCCACCGTTTTCCTTCGTTTGGGCGTTTCGCCCGGGTTTGGGGGCTATTTTGGGCGAAAATGGCTGTTTTTGGCCCAAAACAGCGCAGACTTGGGAGGGCACCTCCCGACCTGGCGCCACCGCCCCGGCCCGCCACTGGTGAGTTTTTGGCTCAAAAAATGGATTTGGCAAGGCCACCACCTAGGCTCCAAGATTGCTACATGGGCAAATGATCCGAAGCGTTGGGACCGAGCAATGGCCAAAACGGCAAGGAGACGTGTTGTTGTTGCTTGTTGCTTGTTGCTTGTTGTTTGTTGCTTGTTGTTAGCTAAATTTAAGGGGAGAGGGGTGTAGTAATATATATATATATATATATATATATATATCCTCCAATCTACACCCCTCTCCCAACTCTGGGTGGCTCCACCACACGGCTCTAAGGTACGTGCGAAGGGCACAAAGTGGTGCATACATGTGGTGGAAGTGGCTAAACTGCGTCAAAACGGGCTCAAAACGGGCTAAAAACACTTGTTTGAGCATCTCAAAAAGTCCGGGATCACTTTTGGAAAAACGCCTTTTTGACCCATTTTTGACCCATTTTTGGTCCCAAAACGGCCCATTTTCAAGGCATTTTGGGATTTTCCATGGCCCAAAACGCGCCACCAAGGGCTCAAAACGGCCTAAAAACACTTGTTTGAGCATCCCAAGTGGTCAAGAAACAACTTTGGAAAAAATCTTTTTTTTCGCCCCGGGGACCCTGGTGGACCCACCGTTGGCCCCCACTGTGCGTGGGCTGGCCGGCCCTCCAGCTGCACCAATAGACCACCAGTACCGGGGTCTACGTGTCTCGTTGGGCGAGTCTGAGGCTTCGAAACGATAAAAAGTGGGGGGATGCGGGTGGACTAGGTGCCCTCGGAATTCGTTTTTGAGCCACGTAGCCCAAGATACGGCCCGTTCTTGGTTTCGGGGTGCTAGTGCACATTGCGCAGTTTTTGGGGCTTTTTGGCGCCTTTTTGGGCCGTTTCTCGGACATATCGTGGAGTTAGAGGGCACCAAAGGTCCCTTGGTCACGAGAAAGTCAAGCCGCACGTGGAGTGTAGCAGCCGTTTGCCTTCGTTTGGCTATTTTGTACCCTTACTAGGGCTGTTTTGGGCGAAAAATGGCTGTTTTTGGCCCAAAACTGCGCAGATTTGGGAGAGCACCTCCCGACTTGGCGCCACCGCCCCGGGCCGGCACCGGTGAGTTTCTGGCTCAAAACTTGGATTTGGCAAGGCCACCACCTAGGCTCCAAGATTGCTACATGGGCAAATGATCCGAAGCGTTGGGACGGAGCAATGGCCAAAACGGCAAGGAGACGTGTTGTTGCTTGTTGTTGTTGCTTGTTGTTAGCTAAATTTAAGGGGAGAGGGGTGTAGTAATATATATATATATATATATATCCTCCAATCTACACCCCTCTCCCAACTCTGGGTGGCTCCACCACACGGCTCTAAGGTACGTGCGAAGGGCACAAAGTGGTGCATACATGTGGTGGAAGTGGCTAAACTGCGTCAAAACGGGCTCAAAACGGGCTAAAAACACTATATATATATATATATATATATATATATATATATATATATATATTACTACACCCCTCTCCCCTTAAATTTAGCTAACAAGCAAGCAACACGTCTCCGTGCCGTTTTGGCCACCGCACCTTCCCATCGCCTCGGGCCTGACTCTATTTTAGCCATCCTACAGCCTAGGTGGTGGCCTTGCCAAATCCAAGTTTTGAGCCAAAAACTCACCAGTGGCGGCCCGGGGCGGTGGCGCCACGTTGGGAGGTGCCCTCCCAAATCTGCGCAGTTTTGGGCCAAAAACAGCCATTTTTCGCCCAAAACAGCCCTAGTAAGGGTTCAAAACAGTCAAACGAAGGCAAACGGCTGCTACACTGCACGTGCGGCTTGACTTTCTCGTGACCAAGGCACCTTTCGTGCCCTGCACGATATGTCCGAGAAACGGCCCAAAAAGGCGCCAAAAAGCCCCAAAAACTGCGCAATGTGCACCAGCACCCCGAAACCAAGAACGGGCCGTATCTTGGACTACGTGGCTCCAAACCGAATTCCGAGGGCACCTAGTCCACCCGCAACCCCCCACTTTTTATGGTTTCCAAGCCTCAGAATTGCCCAACGAGACACGTAGACCCCCGTACCAGTGGTCACTTGGTGCAGCCGGAGGGCCGGCCAGCCCACGCCCACGCGTGGGGGCCAACGGTGGGTCCACCAGGGTCCCCGGGGCGAAAAAAAAGATTTTTTCCAAAGTTGTTCCTAGACCACTTGGGATGCTCAAACAAGTGTTTTTAGGCCGTTTGGAGCCCGTGGTGGCGCGTTTTGGGCCATGGAAAATCCCAAAATGCCTTGAAAATGGGCCGTTTCGGGACCAACAATGGGTCAAAAATGGGTCACAAACGCGTTTTTCCAAAAGTGATCCTAGACCATTTTGGATGCACAAACAAGTATTTTTAGCCCATTTTGAGCCCGTGGTGATGCATTTTGGCCCATGGAAAATCGCAATCATCGAAAAGTCCATAGTGATCAAACTGTCCATGCTCTCAGCGGCAGATTCCGCAAGACGAGGCGCTATACAAAAGTCGTTTGTTGCGTGCTGAACTTGTGCACTAGGTTCCTTCATCGAAAGGTCCGGGGTAATGAAACCGTCCATGCTGTGAGCGCCAGATTCCGCAAGACGAGGCGCTATACAAAAGTCGTTTGTTGCGTGCTGAACTTGTGCACTAGGTTCTTTCATCGAAAGGTCCGGGGTGATCAAACCGTCCATGCTGTGAGCGCCAGATTCCGCAAGACGAGGCGCTATACAAAAGTCGTTTGTTGCGTGCTGAACTTGTGCACTAGGTTCCTTCATCGAAAGGTCCGGGGTAATGAAACCGTCCATGCTGTGAGCGCCAGATTCCGCAAGACGAGGCGCTATACAAAAGTCGTTTGTTGCGTGCTGAACTTGTGCACTAGGTTCTTTCATCGAAAGGTCCGGGGTGATCAAACCGTCCATACTGTGAGCGCCAGATTCCGCAAGATATATATATATATATATATATATATATATATATATATATATATATATATATATATATATATATATATATATATATATATATATATATATATATATATATATATATATATAAGCAACAAGCAACAACAACAACAGCAACAACAACAACACGTCACCATTCCGTTTTGGCCACTGCACCTTCCCATCGCCTCGGGCTTGACTCTACTTTGGCCATCCTAGAGCCTAGGTGGTGGCCTTGCCAAATCCAAGTTTTGAGCCAAAAACTCACCGGTGGCGGCCCGGGGCGTGGGCGCCAAGTCGGGAGGTGCCCTCCCAAATCTGCGCAGTTTGGGGCCAAAAACAGCCATTTTTCGCTCAAAGCAGCCCTAGTAAGGGTTTAAAACAGCCAAACGAAGGCAAACGGCTGCTACACTCCACGTGCGGCTTGACTTTCTCGTGACCAAAGGACCTTTGGTGCCCTCTAACTCCACGATATTTCCGAGAAATGGCCCAAAAAGGCGCCAAAAAGCCCCAAAAACTGCGCAATGTGCACCAGCACCCCGAAACCAATAACGGGCCATATCTTGGGCTACGTGGCTCAAAAACGAATTCCGAGGGCACCTAGTCCACCCGCAACCCCCCACTTTTTATGGTTTCCAAGCCTCAGAATTGCCCAACGAGACACGTAGACCCCCGTACCAGTGGTCACTTGGTGCAGCCGGAGGGCCGGCCAGCCCACGCCCACGCGTGGGGGCCAACGGTGGGTCCACCAAGGTCCCCGGGGCGAAAAAAAAGATTTTTTCCAAAGTTGTTCCTAGACCACTTGGGATGCTCAAACAAGTGTTTTAGGCCGTTTTGAGCCCGTGGTGGCACGTTATGGGCCATGGAAAATCCCAAAATGCCTTGAAAATGGGCCGTTTTGGGACCAACAATGGGTCAAAAATGGGTCAAAAATGTGTTTTTCTAAAAATGATCGTGGACCATTTATGATGCTCAAACAAGTGGTTTTAGTCCTTTTTGATCCCGTGGCGAGGGGTTTTGGCTCATGGAAAATCCCAAAATGCCTTGAAAATGGGCCATTTTGGGACCAAAAATGGGTCAAAAATGGGTGAAGAGCGTGTTTTTCCAAAAGTGATCCCGGACCATTTGGGATGCTCAAACAAGTGTTTTTGGCTGGTTTTGAGCCCGGTTTACCGATTTTAGCCCCTTCCACCACATGTATGCACCACTTTGTGCCCTTCGCACGTACCTTAGAGCCGTGTGGTGGAGCCACCTAGAGTTGGGAGAGGGGTGTAGATTGGAGGATATATATATATATATCCTCCAATCTACACCCCTCTCCCAACTCTAGGTGGCTCCACCACACGGCTCTAAGGTACGTGCGAAGGGCACAAAGTGGTGCATACATGTGGTGGAAGGGG
This sequence comes from Eutreptiella sp. 'Long Island Sound 2002', assembly GCA_964036045.1. NCBI lineage: Eukaryota > Euglenozoa > Euglenophyceae > Eutreptiales > Eutreptiaceae > Eutreptiella > Eutreptiella sp. 'Long Island Sound 2002'. The sequence continues at coordinate 27,839,021 of OZ038389.1, forward strand.
CTAAACTCGGTCAAAACGGGCTCAAAGCGGGCTAAAAACACTTGTTTGAGCATCCCAAATGGTCCGGGATCACTTTTGGAAAAACGCGTTTTTGACCCAGTTTTGACAATTTTTGGTCCCAAAATGGCCCATTTTCAAGGCATTTTGGGATTTTCCATGGGCCCAAACCCGTCGCCACGGGCTCAAAATGGGCTAAAACCACTTGTTTGAGCATCATAAATGGTCCAGGATCATTTTTGGAAAAACGCGTTTTTGACCCATTTTTGACCCAGTGTTGGTCCCAAAACGGCCCATTTTCAAGGCATTTTGGGATTTTCCATGGCCCAAATGGCGCCACCACGGGCTCCAAACGCCCTAAAAACACTTGTTTGAGCATCCCAAGTGGTCTAGGAACAACTTTGGAAAAAAATTTTTTTTCGCCTTGGGGACCCTGGTGGACCCACCGTTGGCCCCCACTGTGCGTGGGCTGGCCGGCCCTCCGGCTGCACCAAGTGACCACTGGTACGGGGGTCTAGGTAGCTCGTTGGGCAATTCTGAGGCTTGGAAACCATAAAAAGTGGGGGGATGCGGGTGGACTAGGTGCCCTCGGAATTCGGTTTTGAGCCACGTAGTCCAAGATACGGCCCGTTCTTGGTTTCGGGGTGGTGGTGCACATTGCGCAGTTTTTGGGGCTTTTTGGCGCCTTTTTGGGCCGTTTCTCGGACATATCGTGGAGTTAGAGGGCACGAAAAGTCCCTTGGTCACGAGAAATTCAAGCCGCACGTGGAGTGTAGCAGCCGTTTGCCTTCGTTTGACTGTTTTGAACCCTTAATAGGGCTGTTTTGGGCGAAAAATGGCTGTTTTTGGCCCAAAGCTGCGCAGATTTGGGAGGGCACCTCCCAACTTGGCGCCACCGCCCCGGGCCGCCACTGGTGAGTTTTTGGCTCAAAACTTGGATTTGGCAAGGCCACCACCTAGGCTGTAGGATGGCTAAAATAGAGTCAGGCCCGAGGCGATGGGAAGGTGCAATGGCCAAAACGGCACAGGGGGCGCGTAGGGGTATCCCCTGGCCCTGTTAACAAACTAGAGGGACCGTGCCTGCGGGCATGTACATAGTCTAACCTCTGACCATGGCCTTGTGGTTGCGGTGGTGCGTGTCGTGGCGGCTAGCAGGTGGCGTCGGCGTTCAACGGCGGTACTGCGCGGCGTCGTAGCGAAGAGTATGCAGTCGCCTCACCACTGTAACGGCTAACCCCTGGGGGGCGCCAGTCCGGTCGGCTAGAGGCGAGAAGGGCAGAGGAGCGGCATGCTGAGTGGTCCGGGGGGTGACGCGCGGGCCAATGCTATAAGTAGGCTCGCCACGTCGTCGGTGGGGGCCGAACCTGCGGCCTGGCCGCTGCTGTGGCGGAAGAGGCGCAATCACGGAAGCTGGCCAATCAGTGCAGGTAAGGGTCAAGGGTAGGCGCCAGGGCATTGTATGTGGGCCAGATGAGGTGCACCTGGTTACCACGGCCCGGGGCGAGCCTCTGGTGGGTACCCCTACAGGGGGTCGATAACCAAGCTACGGCACCCACCAGCCCGAATCCCAGCCAGCGATATTCACGGGTTGCGCCACTCCCGTCGCGTAGCGGCCGGCGTCCCCCCCTGTAGACCCTCAAGATATATTATACATGAGCAAGTGGATGCCTCGAAGCAGATTGGGCGCTGGCCCCTGACATGGGGTGCCAGCATGGTATATATCTGGGGTGTGGGGGCGGCACAGGGCCACGGGGACGTGGAATTGATACCGTGTTTCTGTACTATACTAGGGGACTGGTGCGGTGGGACGGTGGCGTACATTGTGGAGACATGGGGGCGATGAAAGCTGAGGGCCAGGCTAGGCTGGAGCCTCCCAGAAATCCTGGCTATGCACATACGGGCTATGGCGTGCTGGCAGAGGGATGCCTGGAGTCAGGGGTGGTGGGCAGTCTCGGGGACGCAGACGGCAATGGTTTCCATGGGGTCATGAGTGATGGATGACTCCACGGTGGCGGGGGTACGCGAACAACGGAGAGTCCGCTCTTGCTTCGCCGCATGCGTGCTGCTTTGTGCCTTGGTTGCCGCTTTGCGCCGGACGGTGAAGCCTTTGCTTTCTGCTTGTTGCGATGTTGCTGCATTGCTGTGCCTTGCCCCCTTACCCCCGGCGAACAAACGGGCCAGCGTCCGTCGCCGTTGCTAATGCTAACGCTTTGCAGTCGCCACTGCCCCCAAAGCCTGGTTGACCGGTATCCCCGGTCCTCTGGGTCCTCCGTCATGCTGTGGGCCACCTCAGGCAGCCCTGGGACCCACGGGATCGAGCGAGGCAGGAACCACCTGTCGGCGCGAGATGCCCGGTAACTCCAGTAGACGGCATGATAAGTGGTTATGACTATGACTATGACTATATATATATATATATATATATATATATATATATATATATATATATATATATATATATAGTCATAGTCATAGTCATAACCACTTATCATGCCGGGATCGGCGGCTGCAGGCGTGGCTCTCGTCGGACCAGGACACTGCCACCATGGGCACGTCGGAGGTGCAAGCGGTCTTTGACCTGCTCTATGCCTTCCGTGATGACGTGTCCAGGGTCACGGCGCATGCCATCGGGCGTGGACCCGCAGTACCCGTACGGGCAGGCAGAGACGGAGGCGTCTCTGGCCCAGGTCCTCTCGGATCAGCAGGCCCTGGCCTGGCGCGCCCATCAGCTGTGGCAACGGGACGCGGCGGCGGCCGGACTCCACTCCCAGGAAGCGACTGCCTTGCTACAGCACCTCTGGCGGGTGGACCCCGACCTATCCCCCGCCTCGGTGGAGGACCTACGTGCCGCGTTGGACCAACAGCTCCACCAGCTAGAGACACGCGTGGAGGAGCTGCGGGGTGTCCTCAGGAGCAACAGACGCCGGTCCATCAAGGACTATTGGCGGGGCAGGGTACCGGATCTGCAGCTCCGATGGACGGCGATACGGGGGGCCATCAACGTGGTGAACTATGCCCCGTCGGGCCTATGGTCCGTACGCGTCCGCGAGTCGGAGAAGGTGCTCTTGGAGGCCTCGGACGTCATTGGCGAGGTCCAGAGGTATTGGGAGGCGCTGTACGCCAAGCGGCCAGTGAACCTGCCGGCCTTCGAGCGGCTGGTCCGGGCCCACATTCCCAGGGGGGTGCCTGAGGAATGGAGGTCGGTATAGGACTACACCCTGCAGAACCTTAAAGACGCCGTGAGGCAGGCCGTGGCGGACGACAAAGCTCCGGGGTCCAACCGGGTCACGGCTGCCCTCATAGTAGAGCTGCCTGAACCGGTGCAGGGGCTCCTGGTGCACGCGTACAGGGCTATCCTGCGGGGTGCGGACGTCCCGGAGTCCTTGCACGAGGCCATTATCTGGCTGATGCCCAAGGGCACAGCCACGGGCAACCTGGACGAGTATAGGCCGATAGCGCTGGGGCAGCAAGACATGCGAATGCTCATGACTCCCCTCATGCGGAGGTTCACAGCTGTCCTGGCACGCAAGGGACTGGCTGCGGACTGGCAGTTCGGGGCCATGCCGGGCTCCACGGCGGCTGCCCCGGTGTTCCTGGCCCAGCGCAGGCTGCAGCGTGGGCAGGAGGAAAACCACGTCCTGGCCTTCGATGTGTCAAAAGCTTTTGACACAGCGCCGCACGGGGCGCTGGCGCTCCTCCTGCGCCACATGGGAGTCCCGGAAGAGTTGATCAGGCTCTTCCACACCCTCAGCTGCGGGTCTCTGGTGCGCATCGTCACCGCGCACGGCCCGACGCCGAGCATTCGGCTCCACAGGGGCCTGCGGCAGGGCAGTGCGGAGAGCACTGTGCTCTACCTCCTCCTCTTAGAACCTCTCCTGCGGAGCCTTGCCTGCAAGGCGCGGGGAGATGCTCGCCATGCGGTGCCACCCTTGGTGCAGGCGTACTGTGATGACCTCCTGTTGATAGCGCACTCCCTGCCGCAATTCCTGGAGTATGCAGCGGCGATAGCGCGGTATCTCACGGACATGGGCCTGTCCCTCAACGTCGGCAAATGCGCCTATGCCAATACTGCTCGCATCCATTCGATCATGGTGTGCCTGAGCCCAGGGAACACGGCGGCCCCGTGGGTATGCTTATGTGCCAAGGGCACGGTACCATACTTGGGCCTGCGCCTCGATCCCAAGGGGGTGGCGACCATGAAGGAGAAACATGTACTCCGGTGTGAAGCTCTGCTGGGCTGGTGCAAGAACACGTTGGGGCCGGCGTCGGTGCCTCATGAGGTGATGGCGGCTGTGGTTGGAGGCATCGTGCGGTACGCGGCGCCCTACCTGTCCGACACGGTGGAGGCGGTGATCAAGCTGAATACTGCCATCAAGGCTGCAGCCCTGCAATTCGAGAAGCTGCCCAAGGACCTGTCCAACGTAGCGGTGCGGTCGGGTCATGGGTTACGGTTGGCGGATGTCCAGGTCATCTGCCGCGACTCCGTCGTGGCGACCCTGGCTCAACTCACCCACCACAGGTCGACGACAGTCCGGGATGAGCTGCGGGCCATGCTCCGGGACATGCACGTGCAGTACGGAGTGTGCGGGCAGTTCATGGTGCCCTCTGCGTCATACGCCACGCACGCTGGCAATACGTGGGTGGACAGGGTACTCCGGGCGATGGGGAGGTTGCGCGTAGGACTTCTCATGCCATCGTCAGTGTACTCGTGTGTACACGCCCATCTGCCGCAAGTGCAGTGGGCGGGGCGGAAGTGGGTGTCCAAATCCTATTCCTTCAAGGGTAGAGACATATGCGTTCTCTCGGGGCCCCGCACAGATGCGGCGGTACCGTCCCTGACTGATCCCGCAAATGACCTCCTGCATGCGCGGCTCCCCTGTCCTGCGCCTGGGCACTGGGCTGTCCAGCTCCAGGAGTGTCATGAGGACCACCTGCACCTTCCGCACGCAGGAGTAGGGCCCCATCAGCTGGACCACGTGTGGTTCACGGGGCTCCGCGACGTCTTCCGGCCGCAGCTACCTAGTCCGTTGACTCACCGGCTAATTCACCCGGTGCGCCGAAAGAAAGCCAACAAACGCAATAGACAGTCCACTGCGGGGGACGTGTATGTGGTGGGCGGGTACAGGGAGGAAGGATGGGACCCGGCCAACCCGGGGCTATCCATGCCGTTCGTCCCGCTAGCCGCCATCCTGTTTCTGTTGGGGGACGTCTTTGAGGGTTACCAGCAGCAAGACGATCCGGCGTCCGTCCCCCTACTCACTCCACACGCCGGGGGCGGCATAAACCCGTCACCACTGTGGGTTGTGCACGGGCGGCCAGCGTTTTCCAGGGCATGCGCGGCGGTGCACGGGTGCAGCGAGTGGGCAATTGTCCTTCTGCTACCAGCAGGCCCTGTCCCGGATCCGGATGAGTACTCGGTCCCGGAAGTGGTTCGGATGTCCAACGTGCCGCACGATCCGCACGTTGCCGTCACGTCGTTGCGTGATGGCGGCGCGGTGGAACAGGGATATGTGGTGGTGTACCAGCCCTCCTGCTCCACAACGGTTTGGGGGGCGGAGTATACCACCGCCCTGGACGCCATCAAGTCAGTCTGTGGATGTGACCTGGCCTGGAGACCACATGCGGTGTATCGGCCGAAGATAGTCCTGTCCCCGGAGCTCACGGCCTCCAGTGCGGCGTCCCTTGAAAGGGTGGTGCAGAGCCCCCACTCCGACGTGGCGTGGCTGGAACCCCACCGGTACTGCTGGGTGCCGGTGGCGACTAAAGTCACATCGTCTGACGCGTCGCCCCAGGGAGACGACGCCACAAACGTGGCAGTGGCCAGCCACGGAATCCCCACGTGGACGGGTGCCATCTACGGCACGGTCCCGGAGGCAGAGATCATCGGCGCGGCGGCATACCTGATGCACACGCCCCCGTCAGCGTGCACGGTGCACGTGGTGGATGCGTCCATCATAGGAGCGCATCTCCGCAGGGCGCAGGAGGCGCTGTACCGTGGCATCAAGGGGCCGACATCACATCTGGTCGCCATCCATGCAAGCCCTTCAGCAAGTCCGGGAGATGGAGTGGCGTTCGCTAGCGGCACGCACCAGGGCGCACACGCCACTGGCTGGCGCCTGCGAGGCGGTGCCCCTGGGAGCTGTACACCACGGCCCAACACACAGAAATATGCTGCGGGCACGTGACGGTCGCTTGTTCACCATGCAAGTCATGCGACGGTGGAGACAGAAGCTCACGCATATGGCAATACCGGCCCACCCCTGTATCTTCTGTGGGGGGCCGGAGGAGGACATTGGCCACATGCGCCTACAGTGTGCGCGGGACGAGGAGGTGGCTGGGCTCCTGTGCAGGCGTGTGGAGGAGTTCACGGCGGAGCTACCCCTGACAGAGAGGGCGGTGGAGTTCGTGGCGTGGAGGGAGCACGGCTGCAGGTGGACTGATTCCCTGATGGCGGGTGTCGTCCCCGGGGACCTGAAGCGGCTGTTCGCTGCGGTGCGAGCGGCGTCGTCCCGGGGCCCTGCCAAGGCCAGGCTCTTTGTGGAGGACATGGTCCAGATTGGGGAAGATGTGTATGCCCGCAGGAACCATCGGCTCACGCAGATCATGCAGCTGCCGATGCAAGATCGAAGGAGGGCGGTATACGCGCGCCTGCGAGGTGACACACCCTTCTGCCCGCCGGCAGGGAGGATCCAGCGGCGTCCGCCGTGGAACCCGTTTGCCGGCCTCCCCGGCGACCTGCGGGCAACCTTTCATAGGGCACCGCTGCACGCACTGCTGGTGCCACGGTCGTGCATCGCGCACGAAGAGGCCATGTCCTTGTTCCCTCACTGGATGGCGGCGGTGGCGCAGGCCTTCAGCCAGTGGATCGGTTCCTGGGTGGCACGGGACATCACGGCATTCAGGGAGTGGTCCCGCGTGGTGTCGGCGCAGTCGTGGGCCCTGGTGCGTGGTACCATGGTGAGAAGCCCTGACGGCCGGAGTGATCCCTGGCTCCAGGTGTACGCCAACCATCCAGCTGTGGGGAACGTCATGGGCTGGCCTCGCGAGGTGCTGCCGGTCCTTCAGCAACCTCTGTGCAGTCTCCCAATCCTGGCGGTGGCTGTCGTACTTGACGTGGGTACGTTGTGGCTGTATGACCGGCAGCTGCGACGAGCCATACCAGCGGTCACGGAGCGGCGGTCCATGGCAGTGTTAGTGGGCTCCAAGCAGCTGGCACGGGTACAGGGCGACGACGCGCAAGGCCACGTCACGGAGGCCATGTTCTCTCTGCCAGAGGGGGACGACCACGTGGCTGCCGATGCCCGTCACACCCTTGACACCCTGGGCCTCGCGGCGGTCATTGAGGCTCGGGCGGGAGGACAACGCTTGGTTCTAGCATCCGCCAGGGGCCCGGGGCAGGACGGGGTTGATGTCATCGGGGAGGTCTTACGGGACTACGGTTGGGAGCTCCTGGCGCATGGCACACACAGCCCCAAAGTTGCGCGGTGGCCCCGGCTGCTTGAGAGCCTGCCGGTGATGCCCGACGGGCGACCGATACTCCGCCCGGTGTCCACGTGGGAGGAAGCGAGGCGCAGCCTCCTCAGTTGTGCCATAGCACGCACGCTGGCGGGTGCTTTGCTCGGACTCCAGGACGCGTGCTGCGATGTATGGCAGGACCTGTGGTCGCAGTGTTGTGATGGTAGCTGCGTTCCGTCGCGGTCTGCGCTTCCGCAGCGATGCCACGGGTGCGGGGAAACAGCGTCAGTTTGCGTTCATCAATGTGCCTCCGTCCCACTATGCGGGACATGTAAGGAGCGTGCCGATAGGGGGTGGCCTAAGGCGAGGTAGGCACTGCGGCACTCTGGACAGATGTCCTCAAGTGCCTGGAAGACAATCCAGGGTGGCCTGAAGATCGTCCGAGTGGCAGGGGTACGGTGCCCTGGTGCGCCGTCGGCAGCCCTGCCCCTGCTGCTGTGGTGGGCGGCTCTGGAGGGCGACTCGCGGATACTCTGGTTGTGGCATCACGGAGGAAATGGTGACGGCGTGGTGGGGGCCGGGGGTGATGCAGATTGATGGGGTTAGGAATTGTGGCTGCTACCGTCCCTATGCTGGACGCAGCGGAGGGGGTAGCACCTGAGAAGCAGTGCCCTCATGGCCTGATTGTGCGGAACTGGCAGGCGGCGTATGACGGCCAACGCGATGTGACAGGTCGTGCCGGCCTGATGGTGAGCCGTACTGCCCCCGTGCATGAGGGTCGGACAGGGATGCTTCACCCGCCTGCCCCGGGTCGCCGCATACAACAGTGAGGTGTCATGGGTCGTCCCGACCAGGGTAATAAGGCCCAAACCCCTGTAGGGTATTCCCATGGCACCGGGGTCTCTACTGGCGGCCTGGCTACGGCAGTATTGGGAGTGGTTGCTCGGGATACACCGGGGGTGCACGGAGTTGTCTGGGGGTTGCGGCGTTACGGCGCCCCCTGGGAGTGTTACACGGGGTTGCGGGGACAGCCTGCAGGCCCCGGGAGCGGCGACGAAGTGGTGATGTGTGCGTAGAGGGATGTGACGGCAAGGTCGTCAGGTGGACTGTATGGCGGGCGTCCTGGAGACGGCGTGGCAGCCTGGGAGGAGCACTCACGAGGGGCACGCGGAGTTCAAGGTGACGGTGTACTGGCGTCTTGGGGGTATACGCGGCGCTACTGGGGTCCGTACGATGGGGGTACGCGGCGGTACTGGGGAACCGTACAGTGGGGGAGCTGCGGGGATGCATGGCGGTACTGGGGTGTCCCCCTAACCCCTCTAACAACTCAGGGGGTGCGTAGGGGCATCCCCTGGCCCCGTTAACAAACTAGAGGGACCGTGCCTGCGGGCATGTACATAGTCTAACCTCTGACCATGGCCTTGCGGTTGCGGTGGTGCGTGTGGTGGCGGCTCGCAAGTGGCATCGGCGTGGCAACAGCGGTACTGCGCGGCGTCGTAGCGAAGAGTATGCGGTCGCCTCACCATTGTAACGACTTACCCCTGGAGGGCGCCAGTCCGGTCGGCTAGAGGCGGGGAGAGAGGAGGAGCAGCATGCTGAGTGGTCCGGGGGGTGACGCGCGGGCCAATGCTATAAGTAGGCTCGCCACGTCGTCCGTGGGGGCCGAACCTGCGGCCTGGCCGCTGCTGTGGCGGAAGAGGCGCAACCACGGGAGCTAGCCAATCAGTGCAGGTAAGGGTCAAGGGTAGGCGCCAGGGCAAAGTATGTGGGCCAGATGAGGTGCACCTGGTTACCACAGCCCGCGGCGAGCCTCTGGTGGGTACCCCTACAGGGGGTCGATAATCCAGCTACGGCACCCACCAGCCCGAATCCTAGCCAGCGATATTCACGGGTTGCGCCACTCCCGTCGCGTAGCGGCCAGCGTCCCCCCCTGTAGACCCTCAGGTTATATTATACGTGGGCAAGAGGATGCCTCGAAGCTGATTGGGTTCTGGCCCCTGACAAGGAGTGCCGGCACAGTATATATCTGGGGTGTGGGTGCTGCTCAGGGCCACGGGGACGTGGCGTTGATACCGTGTTTCTGTACTATACTAGGGGACTGATGCGGTGGGACGGCGGCATACATTGTGGGGACACGGGGGCAATGAAGGCTGAGGGCCAGGCTAGGCTGGAGCCTCCCAGAAATCCTGGCTGTGCATAAAAGGGTTATTGCGTGCTGGCAGTGGGATATGAGGAGTCAGGGGTGGTGGATATTTACGAGTACGCAGCTGACAGTGGATTACGTGGGGTCACGGGTACTGGACGTCTCCACGGTGGCGGGGGTACAAAAACAACGGAGCGTCCGCTCTTGCTTCGCCGCATGCGTGCTGCTTTGTGCCTTGGTTGCCGCTTTGCGCCGGACGGTGAAGCCTTTGCTTTCTGCTTGCTGCGATGCTGCTGCATTGCTGTGCCTTGCCCCCTTACCCCCGGCGAACAAACGGGCCAGCGTCCGTCGCCGTTGCTAATGCTAACGCTTTGCAGTCGCCACCGCCCCCAAAGCCTGGTTGACCGGTATCCCCGGTCCTCTGGGTCCTCCGTCATGCTGTGGGCCACCTCAGGTAGCCCTGGGACCAACGGGATCGAGCGAGGCAGGAACCACCTGTCGGCGCGAGATGCCCGGTAACTCCAGTAGACGGCATGATAAGTGGTTATGACTATGACTATGACTATATATATATATATATATATATATATATATATATATATATATATATATATATATATATATATATATATATATATATATATATATATATATATATATATATATCCTCTAATCTACACCCCTCTCCCCAACTTTAGGTGGCTCCACCGTACGGCTCTAAGGTACGTGCGAAGGGCACAACTTGGTGCATACACGTGGCGAAAGGTGCTAAACTCGGTCAAAACGGGCTCAAAATGGGCTCATTTCACTTGTTTGCGCACCCCCAATGGCTCGAGGTCACTTTTGGAAAAACGCGTTTTTGACCCATTTTTCACCCATTTTTTGCTCCCAAAACGGCCCCTTTTTAAGGCATTTTGGGATTTTCCATGGGCCAAAACCCGTCCCAATGGGCTCAAAATGGGCTACAAAACACTTGTTTGAGCATCCCAAATGGTCCAGGATCACTTTTGGAAAAACGCGTTTTTGACCCATTTTTGACCCATTTTTGGTCCCAAACCGACCCATTTTCAAGGCATTTTGGGATTTTCCGTGGGCCAAAACACGTCACCACAGGCTCAAAACGGGCTAAAAACACTTGTTTGAGCATCCCAAATGGTCCACGATCACTTTTGGAAAAACGCGTTTTTGACCCATTTTTGACTCATTTTTGGTCCCAAAACCACCCATTTTCAATGCATTTTGGGATTTTCCATGGCCCAAAACGCGCCACCACGGGCTCAAACCAGGCAAAAAAGCTTGTTTGAGCATCCCAAGTGGTTTGGGAACAACTTTGGAAAAAATGATTTTTTTCGCCTTGGGGACCCTGGTGGACCCACCGTTGGCCCCCACCGTGCACGGGCCGGGCTGCCCTCCGGCTCCACCAAGTGACCACTGGTACGGGTGTCTAGGCGTCCGTTTGGGCGATTCCGAGGGGTGGAAACCACAAAAAGTGGGGGGTTGCGGGTGGACTAGGTGCTCTCAGAATCGGATTTTGAGCCACGTAGCCCAAGATACGGCCCGTTCTTGGTTTCGGGGTGTTGGTGCACATTGCGCAGATTTTGGGGCTTTTTGGCGCCTTTTTGGGCTGTTTCTCGGACATATTGTGGAGCTAGAGGGCAACAAAGGGCTCTTTGTCACGGGGCAGTTGAGGCGCACGTGCCGGTTAGCAACCGTTTCCCTTCGTTTGGCCGTTTTGACTGGGTTTCAGGGCCTTTTGGAAAAAAAAAGGCTGTTTCCAGGCACAAAATGCGCAGTTTTGGGAGGGCACCTACCGACTTGGCGCCCCCGCCCCGGGGCGCCACCGGTGAGTTTTTGGCTCAAAACTTGGATTTGGCAAGGGCACCACCTAGGCTCTAGGATGGCTAGAGTAGAGTAGAGCCCGGAGCGATGAGGCGGAGCAATGGCCAAAACGGAAAGGAGAAGTGCTTGTTGCTTGCTTGTTGCTTGTTAGCTAGATTTAAGGGGAGAGGGGTGTAGTAATATATATGGCATAAGGTGACACGCCCCCCCCCCCCATCCCCATTACTTGCGGAGAATTGCAGGGCAAGTAAGGACCACACCCCCTAATTTAAGGGTGGGGAACACAAATAAACATCTTTGAGAACGTTTTCGGATGCTTGAAGTGGAGCTTTTGGCCGCACAAAGGTGTGGATAGTGCTAAAAATAGGGTATAACATCACCAAAATTGCAAAATTTGCAAGGTTTGCAACAAAAATGGCGCGGTGGGTTGTAGGTGCCCCCTCCTTGGGCCCTAGTGGGGCAAAAGGGTGAGGAATGGATCCAAGGGAAGGCATTGACGGCAATGTTATGGGGTGTTGGTGGGTTTTGTAACATAGAGAGCGCTATTTTGAGACTTCGAGGCTCGTTTTGGGGATGATGTCACTCGGGAAGAATAACGTATTTTTAGCAACTTTAAATGGTCATGGCTACCCCCCACTATCTCAATGGACCCGCAACCGTTTTTTGCAATTCTCGACCTCAAAATAGGGGGGTCAGGTCCCTAACCCCAACCCAACCTGGGGGGGGGGGGCGTGTCGCCTTATGCCATAAACATAAACATAGATATACCATATATATACATACGGGTGGGGACATGTGTGCACCCCAAAACCCCGCATGTAGATGAGGCCCGCCTTTGTGTTTTTGGGGCTAGGCTGGGCTGATTGCCCGTGCAATGTTACGAAGCCTGTGAGCTTCGCATCCAACTCTGTGATCATTTTTTTGTCACACTCCAATCTACCAAAGAAAATACTCCTTACCATGGATCGCGGCCTTTGGATGGAATTGGTACAATCCCATACATATCTCTGATGGACACAAATTGGAAGCATGTCGGGGACAAAGAAGAACCATACATTCACGGCGGGCGATGTTGGGTGGGCCATTGCAAAAATGGCAAGACTCACGGCTGTGCACAATCGGGTAGTACGCACAACCGTGCCACAGCCCAACTTGGTGTGGTGTGGAGAGGGAAGGCATACGCAAAACCATGATAGTGCAAAGGTGCCTGTGCCACTTCACGCAACAACCACAATCTATCTTGTGGAAGTCGCATTGTGCCATTGACAACACGTCTCGACACAAAAAAAAGCAGCATCAAAAGGCATGCAAGAGGGCGGCACACATATTCGTCTTGCCGTATGAAGGTGGAGTAGAGGGGGCAATGGCAAAAGCGGTACCGCCAAAAGCACACAACGGCGCCTCCCGCTTCTTCGGCTGCCTTGGGTGAATGCCTTCTTGCTCGGCAATCATCTCCATGATGGCCACTCCTCAATGATTGCATCAACCCTTTGGGGCTTGGACCATAGAGGGTCAAACATGAGGCACACGCATGGGAGTCCTTAACACCAAAGCGTGGGAATCCATCAGAAGTGGCCCACATCTGGGCAAAGTGGCGACATAACCCCTGCATTCTTGGGGGTCCCAAACAAGGGGACACAACTGGTTTTTACCAGGTAACTCCTTCCCACTAAGGTTCGCACACCTCGCAAAAACAAAAAAAAATGACCGGGTGAAGGTTACCAAGTAAACCCTAGTAAAACTGAAACCCAGTGAAAAAAATTGTTTTTACAATTTTTGTGTACTGTGTGTTACTAGAGACCCACGTGGGATGTACCTGGGACATCCCCCAGCGTGGGAACTGCAGCCCCGGCGCCGGCCGAGTCTGAGCGCCTGCTCTGGCCTGCACCGACCTCACCAACTCACGGACTCTGGATGATGAAGGTCCCAAAGAGATGGGGATATGGGGGAAATGGAACAAATGGATGAATGCGAAAAATGGAGGGAATGGAAACCAGCGGGCGTGAGGGAGGGGCAGGCACGGGCATTGGGGATGTGCCACGGCGCGGAAGGCGTATGAAGAGGTTCGGAAACAGATGTATGAAGAAGTTTAAGCGTGGCAACTGGAATGCGAAGGAAAAGGGGGAGGGAAACGGGCGGAAAGAGGCACAGTGTCCCCGTTTTTCCGAGCACCACCTTCCCGAGTTTCCCCGAGGGTCCTGTCACCATGCGTCTCCGTTGGCTGTCAAGCTTTAGTGCATCACCAGAGGAACCAACGGGAAACATGGGGATTTACCGTTGACCGACACTCAGTGCAGCGGCAGCGACCTCCACCCCCTTCGGAGGGGCTCATGGATGTGTGGGGGGGGGGGGGGGGGGCACACCGTAGATTGTGCTGATGTGTGGGGGGGGGGGGGGGGCACACCGTAGATTGTGCTGCGGCAGCGACCTCATGGATATGTGGGGGGGGGGGGCACACCGTAGATTGTGTGGGGGGGGGGGGGGGGCACACCGTAGATTGTGCTGGCAGTGTTGACCGCGTCATGGCACGTGGACCAGCTGGACCCGTAGTAGCACTGTTGATTGGTAGCGTCATATGCGAAGGAGTCGCATATGCCAGGGCCCGTACCAAGTGCAAGGGCACAGAGTCGATAGCATGCGTCCAACGAATCAACGGAAGAGAGCGGCGTGTCCTCTTCACAGTGCACGCCACTCGCGACCACGTCATAGTCCGGACGTCCTGGAGCACGCAGCAAAGCAGAGGAGTCCCCCACGCACATACGGAGGAGGCCCGTGGGTGCACCCCCCCCCCCATGTCAATGGCCATGTTTCTGCGTTCGAGGGGGGGGGAAGGGGTCCATCAACCTTTGGGGGGGAACACATGTCACGTCTGAACTGCATCACATGTGGTAGGCAACCACCCCCCCAATTTGGTGAAGAAATCCCAACAATTCGGCAGAACAATTCGGCGCGCCTATTTTTCGGCGAAATGCTTCCCAGTCACCAGGATTATGGCCCTGGCCCCCCAAACACACTGTCCCTTTGGTTGCTGTGTTGGCAGAGACATGTGGAAACCCTTATTAGCTGAAAATTCTATTGCCTTCGGCAGTGCACCTCGAAGAGAGGCTGACAGTCAGCCAATCAGTCAGTTAGACAGGCCAGCAGTCAGTCAGACAGAAACACACAGTTTGGGTTTTTTGTCAGTGGCAGACAGGGGTCCAAGCAGTGGGGAGAACAACTGGTCTCAGAGTTGGCAGTGGGCGAATGGTAATGCAGGCGGCCGCGGACGTTTTGGTCGGCGGTTCGAACCCTGTTGCGGCCAATACGGCAGCGGCGCCGCCGGCGGCGTCCACCGACCAGGATTCGAACCGCCGACCGAAAAATCTGCGGCTGGGTGCGTTACCATTCGACCGGGGGTGGATGTGACACAAATGTGTCTCCCATTGCTTGGAGCCTTCTCAGCGAAAACTTTTGACCCCCCCCCCCCCACCCCCCCCCCCAAAAAAGTGATATCCAGTTTTAGGGGATAGGGGCCTCAGATTCAAAAAAACCATTGGGGGATGGTCTTATTGGGCAAAATAATGATTTTACAAGGGGTTGGACATCCAATATCATGCCTTGGGGTATGCTACGCGAATGACCCCCAAAAAGGGGGGGTATACGACGCCCGCGCCTGCGCTTGACGTAACAACCTCTCTTCGAGGTGATTCGCCAACTTGGCAGTGCCATCTGAATTGTGTCATTGCTGTCATTGTTGTCCAAAAGAGGTTTTTCAGCGGGATTCTACCTTTCTCTGCATTTTGCCGTTCTCCCAACAGCTTGATTCAATCTTCGGTAGAGGAAAAGCCAGTCAACAATAAGGCGACAGGAATGGATCACTCTGCCATTTGAATGTGTGATCATTTTCAAGTTTGCATTTTCACATGAGGTCACAATATAAGCGTTCAATGACACGCCTGAAACTCAAACAAATACAAGGGAACAGAATCCTAGACTCAGGCACCAAATGGGCAGTGAAACACACCACCACCATGGCACACGGGCGATGCAACGTATGTCGTCTCTCCATTGTTAGAGCTGCCCAGTGAGGACGATGCACGCACTGTGCAGCTGCCACTGCTACTACAAGTAATAGCCTTGCAGACCGACGAGCCCAGCTCCAAACACTTTTGCTTTGCCCCATCCAGGTCAAACGATGTTGATACACCACCGGCGTATCCCAATGAGTACGTGTTTGCATGCGGTGTCCACGAACAGGGGCCTGCACAACAGTCAGAAACAAATGTGGCACGGCGAAGAATCCAGAGACTAAGTGATTAGTGTCTTCGAGGTGATTTTTTTTTCATCCTGCTGCTTGTATAAGACGAAAAATGGCATCTGCGGGGCAAAAATGATTGGTTGAATGGTTATAGTGTTGGGTCAGAAAAACCCGAACAATAGTGGTACCCTGCTTCAAACCCGATGGGGTAAATTTTATGACCTGGACCCAGAGTCCAAAACAGGTTTTTGGAAGTGTCCGGGGGGTAACTTGGTCCCACCGTTTCAGTTTGCGGCGCTTTTTTTTTCATGTGCACGGGAAAGCTGTGCACTTCCTGAATATCCAAGAGGTGTTAATTGGTTCAACGATATTTTTGAAACCCGGGCCCGTTTCTGGCCGGGGTCACCCAGAAAAATGACAAAAAACATGAACAACAACGAAGAACGGCGGCTGAAGAACGCACTGGGCCGTGCAGAGCGAACACAAAATTCGCAAACTGCCCCCTCACCGGCATCAGGCTACTTGTCCCGAAGAAAAGCTTGATCAGCGGAGGACAACGAATCCCAGGGGACCAAAGACACGTCTTTTTGTGGACAGTAAAACCACTTCATGGTGCCAATCTGAACAACCAATGTACAAAGAAAAGGTATTATGCAGTGTCCCAAAGTAAGGGATGCCTCCAACTCAGGTGACCCAGAACCCATAAACCCCAACAGGTCGGCAAAACGAGGCGGCAAAGTCCCAGAAACCTAGTGATTCGGCAAAACAAATCGGCGAGATTCAGAAACCCTGAAATTCGGCAGACCAATTCGGCAAAATCGGCCCAATTCGGCCGCCGAATTGGGGGGGGGGGGGGGGGTAGGCCACACCGGCGGGACAGCACCACGGACGTTGTGCGTGGGGACACGTGGCCTGGACCGGATGGCGCCCCCATCACCAGGCCCCACATCGGCCCCTGGGGCCACGTGGGGCCCTGCACGCCCCCCATCACCGCAGCCCCTGGCCCGGACCCCCCTCCCCCTCCCAGCGTATTCCTAGTCTGTCACTGTCTTTTGACAGGCCCAGTGGTAAAGTGTGCCCAATGCACGCGCACCGCTCATGCACACTGGACAACCGCGGTTGGTGACGCGGTTCATTGCAAGGCTTGCGCCTCTCCACCACCACCACCACCACCAAACCGAGGCCGGCGGCGCGTGTTTCGCCAGCAGTGGCACCCCGGGGGCGGGGGGATGGGCGTCCGTTCCCCCTCCCCCCCCCCCAACCGCCGCCGCCTCTCCACCCGCCCAAATGCTCACGTACGACCGAAGGCATTTGGCGAAGGGGCCTTCACAGTCCCCAGCCACAAAGGCCGCGGCGCAGGGGGACGTCCCAAGAAACGGGGGGGGGGGGGTCCTGCATGCCACACCCCCCCCCCCCCCAAGACCCACCGGACGCGGGGGTCTTGGGGGGGGCTGCCATCCCATGCCCCTCCCGGGGGCCGAACCGGGTCCAGATCTGCACAGGGGCAGGGGAGCACCGGGGGGGTGGGGGGCAGTGCAAGCCGGTGCTGGCGGTGGGGGAGGGGGTGCGCAGGTGACGACAGGTCACCGCCGGCGGTTGGGGAGGGGCACTATGCCCCCGGCCCCGCATCGCTCTGGGCAGTCCGGCAGCCGGGGGCAGGGGGGGGGGGAGGGGCACACGGATGATCCCCCGGGATCTGTGAGAAGAGGAGGAGGGGGGGGGGTCAAAGGGGGGGTGTGGGGGGGTGTCCTCCTCCCGCGGGTGTTGGGCCCAAGGGGGGCGCCCTGTTCAAGTTCTAGACCCCAACCAAAACTTTTGGGGATCTGGAGGGGGGGGGGGGGTCAGGGGGGGTACCCCCACATACATCCGTCAAACCGATGCCCCTGAGGCGCTGATCGGCACGTCCCAAATGGGCCATTCAAATCCTTCGCTGCGTCTGCCACACCCGACGTCTGATCAACAGTGCCCATGACCCTCGGGCGAGCCCCGGGGGCAAGGGAAGTGCCCCCGGTCCCTTTACCCGACCAAACGCTGGGGGGGGGGGGGGAGGAGAGGGGCGTGGCTTGCGAAGGGCAGAGGCCGCCCCCTACGCACCGCCGGCGATGGGGGGGGGGGGGGGGCTTGTGGCGGTGCAGGGGCTTTGGTGGAGGAGGGGGGGGGACTGTGACTGTGGCCCCCGTCAGCGCTGCCCGAAGGCGGGGGACGGCAGGCGTGGCCGGCGGTCGACGGGGCCCTTGCCTCGGGGACGGGCTGTGGGGAGGGGGGGGGGGGGCGACAGGGGCTCCGCTGCGCCCCCCCCCCCCCCCCCGCCACCACCGAAGGGGCGGGGGGCGCAGGCCTTTGCCGGGGGCCGAAGGGGGGGCCCGCACACCTGAGCACTCGTCGCGGGTCCACTGAAGATAGGCATCGAAGAGGCACCCGGCGTCTGCCCCGGCCCCGGCCTCAATCTGCGCGGCCGAGCACAGCACTTTGCCCTCGGCGTTGCAATGGGACGCCGCGTCGGTGTAGGACACGTTCTTCAGACACCCGGGGCGGCTGGCCTTTGTGGACGTGGGGCTGTCGCAGCAGGTCACCGCCAGCCCGTTCTTCCCGTAGGAATTGGCCGGGAAGGGGGACATGGTGGAGGTGTCCGAAGCGCAGTAGTCGGGGAGCAGCCCCGAGGAATGGGCCCTCCAAGTCTTCGGTTTGCCAGCGATTACCCAGTGACGGCCTGTGTGGATGTCAGGGGACGAAAGAAGGGGAGGGCACGGGGGGCGAAAGAAGGGGAGGGCACGGGGGGCGAAAGAAGGGGAGGGCACGGGGGGAGAAAGAAGGGGAGGGCACGGGGGGCGAAAGAAGGGGAGGGCACGGGGGGCGAAAGAAGGGGAGGGCACGGGGGGCGAAAGAAGGGGAGGGCACGGGGGGCGAAAGAAGGGGAGGGCACGGGGGGCGAAAGAAGGGGAGGGCACGGGGGGCGAAAGAAGGGGAGGGCACGGGGGGCGAAAGAAGGGGAGGGCACGGGGGGCGAAAGAAGGGGAGGGCACGGGGGGCGAAAGAAGGGGAGGGCACGGGGGGCGAAAGAAGGGGAGGGCACGGGGGGCGAAAGAAGGGGAGGGCACGGGGGGCGAAAGAAGGGGAGGGCACGGGGGGCGAAAGAAGGGGAGGGCACGGGGGGCGAAAGAAGGGGAGGGCACGGGGGGCGAAAGAAGGGGACGGCACGGGGGGCGAAAGAAGGGGAGGGCACGGGGGGCGAAAGAAGGGGAGGGCACGGGGGGCGAAAGAAGGGGAGGGCACGGGGGGCGAAAGAAGGGGAGGGCACATGGGGCGAAAGAAGGGGAGGGCACGGGGGGCGAAAGAAGGGGAGGGCACGGGGGGCGATAGAAGGGGAGGGCACAGGGGGCGAAAGAAGGGGAGGGCACAGGGGGCGAAAGAAGGGGAGGGCACAGGGGGCGAAAGAAGGGGAGGGCACAGGGGGCGAAAGAAGGGGAGGGCACGGGGGGGCGAAAGAGGGGGAGGGCACGGGGGGCGAAAGAAGGGGAGGGCATGGGGGGCGAAAGAAGGGGAGGGCACGGGGGGCGAAAGAAGGGGAGGGCACGGGGGGCGAAAGAAGGGGAGGGCACAGGGGGCGAAAGAAGGGGAGGGCACGGGGGGCGAAAGAAGGGGAGGGCACGGGGGGCGAAAGAAGGGGAGGGCACGGGGGGCGAAAGAAGGCGAGGGCACGGGGGGCGAAAGAAGGGGAGGGCACGGGGGGCGAAAGAAGGGGAGGGCACGGGGGGCGAAAGAAGGGGAGGGCACGGGGGGCGAAAGAAGGGGAGGGCACGGGGGGCGAAAGAAGGGGAGGGCACGGGGGGCGAAAGAAGGGGAGGGCACGGGGGGCGAAAGAAGGGGAGGGCACGGGGGGCGAAAGAAGGGGAGGGCACGGGGGGCGAAAGAAGGGGAGGGCACGGGGGGCGAAAGAAGGGGAGGGCACAGGGGGCGGAAGAAGGGGAGGGCATGGGGGGCGAAAGAAGGGGAGGGCACGGGGGGCGAAAGAAGGGGAGGGCACAGGGGGCGAAAGAAGGGGAGGGCACAGGGGGCGAAAGAAGGGGAGGGCACGGGGGGCGAAAGAAGGGGAGGGCACGGGGGGCGAAAGAAGGGGAGGGCACGGGGGGCGAAAGAAGGGGAGGGCACGGGGGGCGAAAGAAGGGGAGGGCACAGGGGGCGAAAGAAGGGGAGGGCACGGGGGGCGAAAGAAGGGGAGGGCACGGGGGGCGAAAGAAGGGGAGGGCACAGGGGGCGAAAGAAGGGGAGGGCACGGGGGGCGAAAGAAGGGGAGGGCACGGGGGGCGAAAGAAGGGGAGGGCACGGGGGGCGAAAGAAGGGGAGGGCACGGGGGGCGAAAGAAGGGGAGGGCACGGGGGGCGAAAGAAGGGGAGGGCACAGGGGGCGAAAGAAGGGGAGGGCATGGGGGGCGAAAGAAGGGGAGGGCACGGGGGGCGAAAGAAGGGGAGGGCACAGGGGGCGAAAGAAGGGGAGGGCACAGGGGGCGAAAGAAGGGGAGGGCACGGGGGGCGAAAGAAGGGGAGGGCACGGGGGGCGAAAGAAGGGGAGGGCACGGGGGGGCGAAAGAAGGGGAGGGCACGGGGGGCGAAAGAAGGGGAGGGCACGGGGGGCGAAAGAAGGGGAGGGCACGGGGGGCGAAAGAAGGGGAGGGCACGGGGGGCGAAAGAAGGGGAGGGCACGGGGGGCGAAAGAAGGGGGGGCGAAAGAAGGGGAGGGCACGGGGGGCGAAAGAAGGGGAGGGCACGGGGGGCGAAAGAAGGGGAGGGCACGGGGGGCGAAAGAAGGGGGGGCGAAAGAAGGGGAGGGCACGGGGGGCGAAAGCAGGGGAGGGCATGGGGGGCGAAAGAAGGGGAGGGCACGGGGGGCGAAAGAAGGGGAGGGCACAGGGGGCGAAAGAAGGGGAGGGCACAGGGGGCGAAAGAAGGGGAGGGCACGGGGGGCGAAAGAAGGGGAGGGCACGGGGGGCGAAAGAAGGGGAGGGCACAGGGGGCGAAAGAAGGGGAGGGCACGGGGGGCGAAAGAAGGGGAGGGCACGGGGGGCGAAAGAAGGGGAGGGCACGGGGGGCGAAAGAAGGGGAGGGCACAGGGGGCGAAAGAAGGGGAGGGCACGGGGGGCGAAAGAAGGGGAGGGCACGGGGGGCGAAAGAAGGGGAGGGCACGGGGGGCGAAGGAAGGGGAGGGCACGGGGGGCGAAAGAAGGGGAGGGCGCGGGGGGCGAAAGAAGGGGAGGGCACGGGGGGCGAAAGAAGGGGAGGGCACGGGGGTGAAAGAAGGGGAGGGCACGGGGGGCGAAAGAAGGGGAGGGCATGGGGGGCGAAAGAAGGGGAGGGCACGGGGGGCGAAAGAAGGGGAGGGCACGGGGGGCGAAAGAAGGGGAGGGCACGGGGGGCGAAAGAAGGGGAGGGCACGGGGGGCGAAAGAAGGGGAGGGCACGGGGGGCGAAAGAAGGGGAGGGCACGGGGGGCGAAAGAAGGGGAGGGCACGGGGGGCGAAAGAAGGGGAGGGCACGGGGGGCGAAAGAAGGGGAGGGCACGGGGGGCGAAAGAAGGGGAGGGCACGGGGGGCGAAAGAAGGGGAGGTTACGGGGGGCGAAGGAAGGGGAGGGCACGGGGGGCGAAGGAAGGGGAGGGCACGGGGGGCGAAAGAAGGGGAGGGCACGGGGGGCGAAAGAAGGGTACGGCACAGGGGGCGAAAGAAGGGGAGGGCACGGGGGGCGAAAGAAGGGGAGGGCACGGGGGGCGAAAGAAGGGGAGGGCACGGGGGGCGAAAGAAGGGGAGGGCACGGGGGGCGAAGGAAGGGGAGGGCACTGGGGGCGAAAGAAGGGGAGGGCACGGGGGGCGAAAGAAGGGGAGGGCACGGGGGGCGAAAGAAGGGGAGGGCACGGGGGGCGAAAGAAAGGGAGGGCACGGGGGGCGAAAGAAGGGGAGGGCACGGGGGGCGAAAGAAGGGGAGGGCACGGGGGGCGAAAGAAGGGGAGGGCACGGGGGGCGAAAGAAGGGGAGGGCACGGGGGGCGAAAGAAGGGGAGGGCACGGGGGGCGAAAGAAGGGGAGGGCACGGGGGGCGAAAGAAGGGGAGGGCACGGGGGGCGAAAGAAGGGGAGGGCACTGGGGGCGAAAGAGGGGGAGGGCACTGGGGGCGAAAGAAGGGGAGGGCACAGGGGGCGAAAGAAGGGGAGGGCATGGGGGGCGAAAGAAGGGGAGGGCACGGGGGGCGAAAGAAGGGGAGGGCACGGGGGGCGAAAGAAAGGGAGGGCACGGGGGGCGAAAGAAGGGGAGGGCACGGGGGGCGAAAGAAGGGGAGGGCACGGGGGGCGAAGGAAGGGGAGGGCACGGGGGGCGAAGGAAGGGGAGGGCACGGGGGGCGAACGAAGGGGAGGGCACGGGGGGCGAAAGAAGGGGAGGGCACGGGGGGCGAAAGAAGGGGAGGGCACGGGGGGCGAAAGAAGGGGAGGGCACGGGGGGCGAAGGAAGGGGAGGGCACGGGGGGCGAACGAAGGGGAGGGCACGGGGGGCGAAAGAAGGGGAGGGCACGGGGGGCGAAAGAAGGGGAGGGCACAGGGGGCGAAAGAAGGGGAGGGCACGGGGGGCGAAAGAAGGGGAGGGCACGGGGGGCGAAAGAAGGGGAGGGCACAGGGGGCGAAAGAAGGGGAGGGCACGGGGGGCGAAAGAAGGGGAGGGCACGGGGGGCGAAAGAAGGGGAGGGCACGGGGGGCGAAAGAAGGGGAGGGCACGGGGGGCGAAAGAAGGGGAGGGCACAGGGGGCGAAAGAAGGGGAGGGCACGGGGGGCGAAAGAAGGGGAGGGCACGGGGGGCGAAAGAAGGGGAGGGCACGGGGGGCGAAAGAAGGGGAGGGCACGGGGGGCGAAAGAAGGGGAGGGCACGGGGGGCGAAAGAAGGGGAGGGCACAGGGGGCGAAGGAAGGGGAGGGCACGGGGGGCGAAGGAAGGGGAGGGCACGGGGGGCGAAAGAAGGGGAGGGCACGGGGGGCGAAAGAAGGGTACGGCACAGGGGGCGAAAGAAGGGGAGGGCACGGGGGGCGAAAGAAGGGGAGGGCACGGGGGGCGAAAGAAGGGGAGGGCACGGGGGGCGAAAGAAGGGGAGGGCACGGGGGGCGAAAGAAGGGGAGGGCACAGGGGGCGAAAGAAGGGGAGGGCACGGGGGGCGAAAGAAGGGGAGGGCACGGGGGGCGAAAGAAGGGGAGGGCACGGGGGGCGAAAGAAGGGCAGGGCATGGGGGGCGAAAGAAGGGGAGGGCACGGGGGGCGAAAGAAGGGGAGGGCACGGGGGGCGAAAGAAGGGGAGGGCACGGGGGGCGAAAGAAGGGGAGGGCACGGGGGGCGAAAGAAGGGGAGGGCACGGGGGGCGAAAGAAGGGGAGGGCACGGGGGGCGAAAGAAGGGGAGGGCACGGGGGGCGAAAGAAGGGGAGGGCACGGGGGGCGAAAGAAGGGGAGGGCACGGGGGGCGAAAGAAGGGGAGGGCACGGGGGGCGAAAGAAGGGGAGGGCACGGGGGGCGAAAGAAGGGGAGGGCACGGGGGGCGAAAGAAGGGGAGGGCACGGGGGGCGAAAGAAGGGGAGGGCACGGGGGGCGAAAGAAGGGGAGGGCACAGGGGGCGAAAGAAGGGGAGGGCACAGGGGGCGAAAGAAGGGGAGGGCACAGGGGGCGAAAGAAGGGGAGGGCACGGGGGGCGAAAGAAGGGGAGGGCACAGGGGGCGAAAGAAGGGGAGGGCACAGGGGGCGAAAGAAGGGGAGGGCACGGGGGGCGAAAGAAGGGGAGGGCACGGGGGGCGAAAGAAGGGGAGGGCACAGGGGGCGAAAGAAGGGGAGGGCACTGGGGGCGAAAGAAGGGGAGGGCACAGGGGGTGAAAGAAGGGGAGGGCACGGGGGGCGAAAGAAGGGGAGGGCACGGGGGGCGAAAGAAGGGGAGGGCACGGGGGGCGAAAGAAGGGGAGGGCACAGGGGGCGAAAGAAGGGGAGGGCATGGGGGGCGAAAGAAGGGGAGGGCACGGGGGGCGAAAGAAGGCGAGGGCACAGGGGGCGAAAGAAGGGGAGGGCACGGGGGCGAAAGAAGGGGAGGGCACGGGGGGCGAAAGAAGGGGAGGGCAAAGGGGGCGAAAGAAGGGGAGGGCACGGGGGGCGAAAGAAGGCGAGGGCACGGGGGGCGAAAGAAGGGGAGGGCACGGGGGGCGAAAGAAGGGGAGGGCACGGGGGGCGAAAGAAGGGGAGGGCACGGGGGGCGAAAGAAGGGGAGGGCACGGGGGGCGAAAGAAGGGGGGGCGAAAGAAGGGGAGGGCACGGGGGGCGAAAGAAGGGGAGGGCATGGGGGGCGAAAGAAGGGGAGGGCACGGGGGGCGAAAGAAGGGGAGGGCACGGGGGGCGAAAGAAGGGGAGGGCACAGGGGGCGAAAGAAGGGGAGGGCACGGGGGGCGAAAGACGGGGAGGGCACGGGGGGCGAAAGAAGGGGAGGGCACGGGGGGCGAAAGAAGGGGAGGGCACGGGGGGCGAAAGAAGGGGAGGGCACGGGGGGCGAAAGAAGGGGAGGGCACAGGGGGCAAAAGAAGGGGAGGGCACCGGGGGCGAAGGAAGGGGAGGGCACGGGGGGCGAAAGAAGGGGAGGGCACGGGGGGCGAAAGAAGGGGAGGGCACAGGGGGCGAAAGAAGGGGAGGGCACGGGGGGCGAAAGAAGGGGAGGGCACAGGGGCCGAAAGAAGGGGAGGGCACGGGGGGCGAAAGAAGGGGAGGGCACAGGGGGCGAAAGAAGGGGAGGGCACGGGGGGCGAAAGAAGGGGAGGGCACAGGGGGCGAAAGAAGGGGAGGGCACGGGGGGCGCAAGAAGGGGGGGCGAAAGAAGGGGAGGGCACGGGGGGCGATAGAAGGGGAGGGCACGGGGGGCGAAAGAAGGGGAGGGCACAGGGGGCGAAAGAAGGGGAGGGCACGGGGGGCGAAAGAAGGGGAGGGCACGGGGGGCAAAAGAAGGGGAGGGCACGGGGGGCGAAAGAAGGGGAGGGCACGGGGGGCGAAAGAAGGGGAGGGCACGGGGGGCGAAAGAAGGGGAGGGCACAGGGGGCGAAAGAAGGGGAGGGCACAGGGGGCGAAAGAAGGGGAGGGCACGGGGGGCGAAAGAAGGGGAGGGCACGGGGGGCGAAAGAAGGGGAGGGCACGGGGGGCGAAAGAAGGGGAGGGCACGGGGGGCGAACGAAGGGGACGACACTGGGGGCGAAAGAAGGGGAGGGCACGGGGGGCGAAAGAAGGGGAGGGCACGGGGGGCAAGGGGGCGAAAGAAGGGGAGGGCACGGGGGGGCGAAAGAAGGGGAGGGCACGGGGGGCGAAAGAAGGGGAGGGCACAGGGGGCGAAAGAAGGGGAGGGCACGGGGGGCGAAAGAAGGGGAGGGCACGGGGGGCAAAAGAAGGGAAGGGCACGGGGGGCGAAAGAAGGGGAGGGCATGGGGGGCGAAAGAAGGGGAGGGCACGGGGGGCGAAAGAAGGGGAGGGCACGGGGGGCGAAAGAAGGGGAGGGCACGGGGGGCGAAAGAAGGGGAGGGCACGGGGGGCGAAAGAAGGGGAGGGCACGGGGGGCGAAAGAAGGGGAGGGCACGGGGGGCGAAAGAAGGGGAGGGCACGGGGGGCGAAAGAAGGGGAGGGCACAGGGGGCGAAAGAAGGGGAGGGCACAGGGGGCGAAAGAAGGGGAGGGCACGGGGGGCGAAAGAAGGGGAGGGCACGGGGGGCGAAAGAAGGGGAGGGCACGGGGGGCGAAAGAAGGGGAGGGCACGGGGGGCGAACGAAGGGGACGATACTGGGGGCGAAAGAAGGGGAGGGCACGGGGGGCGAAAGAAGGGGAGGGCACGGGGGGCAAGGGGGCGAAAGAAGGGGAGGGCACGGGGGGGCGAAAGAAGGGGAGGGCACGGGGGGCGAAAGAAGGGGAGGGCACAGGGGGCGAAAGAAGGGGAGGGCACGGGGGGCGAAAGAAGGGGAGGGCACGGGGGGCGAAAGAAGGGAAGGGCACGGGGGGCGAAAGAAGGGGAGGGCATGGGGGGCGAAAGAAGGGGAGGGCACGGGGGGCGAAAGAAGGGGAGGGCACGGGGGGCGAAAGAAGGGGAGGGCACGGGGGGCGAAAGAAGGGGAGGGCACGGGGGGCGAAAGAAGGGGAGGGCACGGGGGGCGAAAGAAGGGGAGGGCACGGGGGGGCGAAAGAAGGGGAGGGCACGGGGGGCGAAAGAAGGGGAGGGCACAGGGGGCGAAAGAAGGGGAGGGCACGGGGGGCAAGGGGGCGAAAGAAGGGGAGGGCACGGGGGGCGAAAGAAGGGGAGGGCACGGGGGGCGAAAGAAGGGGAGGGCACGGGGGGCGAAAGCAGGGAGGGCACGGGGGGCGAAAGAAGGGGAGGGCACGGGGGGCGAAAGAAGGGGAGGGCACGGGGGGCGAAAGAAGGGGAGGGCACGGGGGGCAAAAGAGGGGGAGGGCACAGGGGGCGAAAGAAGGGGAGGGCACGGGGGGCGAGGGCATGGGGGGCGAAAGAAGGGGAGGGCACGGGGGGCGAAAAAAGGGGAGGGCACGGGGGGCGAAAGAAGGGGAGGGCATGGGGGGCGAAAGAAGGGGAGGGCATGGGGGGCGAAAGAAGGGGAGGGCACGGGGGGCTAAAGAAGGGGAGGGCACGGGGGGCGAAAGAAGGGGAGGGCACGGGGGGCGAAAGAAGGGGAGGGCACGGGGGGCGAAAGAAGGGGAGGCACGGGGGGCGAAAGAAGGGGAGGGCACGGGGGGCGAAAGAAGGGGAGGGCACGGGGGGCGAAAGAAGGGGAGGGCACGGGGGGCGGAAGAAGGGGAGGGCACGGGGGGCGAAAGAAGGGGAGGGCACAGGGGGCGAAAGAAGGGGAGGGCACGGGGGGCGAAAGAAGGGGAGGGCACGGGGGGCGAAAGAAGGGGAGGGCACGGGGGGCGAAAGAAGGGGAGGGCACAGGGGGCGAAAGAAGGGGAGGGCACGGGGGGCAAGGGGGCGAAAGAAGGGGAGGGCACGGGGGGCGAAAGAAGGGGAGGGCACGGGGGGCGAAAGAAGGGGAGGGCACGGGGGGCGAAAGAAGGGGAGGGCACGGGGGGCGAAAGAAGGGGAGGGCACGGGGGGCGAAAGAAGGGGAGGGCACGGGGGGCGAAAGAAGGGGAGGGCACGGGGGGCGAAAGAAGGGGAGGGCACATGGGGCGAAAGAAGGGGAGGGCACGGGGGGCGAGGGCATGGGGGGCGAAAGAAGGGGAGGGCACGGGGGGCGAAAAAAGGGGAGGGCACGGGGGGCGAAAGAAGGGGAGGGCACGGGGGGCGAAAGAAGGGGAGGGCACGGGGGGCGAAAGAAGGGGAGGGCATGGGGGGCGAAAGAAGGGGAGAGCACGGGGGGCGAAAGAAGGGGAGGGCATGGGGGGCGAAAGAAGGGGAGGGCACAGGGGGCGAAAGAAGGGGAGGGCACGGGGGGCGAAAGAAGGGGAGGGCACGGGGGGCGAAAGAAGGGGAGGGCATGGGGGGCGAAAGAAGGGGAGGGCACGGGGGGCGAAAGAAGGGGAGGGCACGGGGGGTGAAAGAAGGGGAGGGCACGGGGGGCGAAAGAAGGGGAGGGCACGGGGGGCGAAAGAAGGGGAGGGCACGGGGGGCGAAAGAAGGGGAGGGCACGGGGGGCGAAAGAAGGGGAGGGCACGGGGGGCGAAAGAAGGGGAGGGCACGGGGGGCGAAAGAAGGGGAGGGCACATGGGGCGAAAGAAGGGGAGGGCACGGGGGGCGAGGGCATGGGGGGCGAAAGAAGGGGAGGGCACGGGGGGCGAAAAAAGGGGAGGGCACGGGGGGCGAAAGAAGGGGAGGGCACGGGGGGCGAAAGAAGGGGAGGGCACGGGGGGCGAAAGAAGGGGAGGGCATGGGGGGCGAAAGAAGGGGAGAGCACGGGGGGCGAAAGAAGGGGAGGGCATGGGGGGCGAAAGAAGGGGAGGGCACAGGGGGCGAAAGAAGGGGAGGGCACGGGGGGCGAAAGAAGGGGAGGGCACGGGGGGCGAAAGAAGGGGAGGGCATGGGGGGCGAAAGAAGGGGAGGGCACGGGGGGCGAAAGAAGGGGAGGGCACGGGGGGTGAAAGAAGGGGAGGGCACGGGGGGCGAAAGAAGGGGAGGGCACAGGGGGCGAAAGAAGGGGAGGGCACGGGGGGCGAAAGAAGGGGAGGGCATGGGGGGCGAAAGAAGGGGAGGGCACAGGGGGCGAAAGAAGGGGAGGGCACGGGGGGCGAAAGAAGGGGAGGGCACGGGGGGCGAAAGAAGGGGAGGGCATGGGGGGCGAAAGAAGGGGAGGGCACGGGGGGCGAAAGAAGGGGAGGGCACGGGGGGTGAAAGAAGGGGAGGGCACGGGGGGCGAAAGAAGGGGAGGGCACGGGGGGCGAAAGAAGGGGAGGGCACAGGGGGCGAAAGAAGGGGAGGGCACAGGGGGCGAAAGAAGGGGAGGGCACGGGGGGCGAAAGAAGGGGAGGGCACGGGGGGCGAAAGAAGGGGAGGGCACGGGGGGCGAAAGAAGGCGAGGG
This sequence comes from Eutreptiella sp. 'Long Island Sound 2002', assembly GCA_964036045.1. Taxonomy (NCBI): domain Eukaryota; phylum Euglenozoa; class Euglenophyceae; order Eutreptiales; family Eutreptiaceae; genus Eutreptiella; species Eutreptiella sp. 'Long Island Sound 2002'. The sequence continues at coordinate 27,867,250 of OZ038389.1, forward strand.
CACGGGGGGCGAAAGAAGGGGAGGGCACGGGGGGCGAAAGAAGGGGAGGGCATGGGGGGCGAAAGAAGGGGAGGGCACGGGGGGCGAAAGAAGGGGAGGGCACGGGGGGCGAAAGAAGGGGAGGGCACGGGGGGCGAAAGAAGGGGAGGGCACGGGGGGCGAAAGAAGGGGAGGGCATGGGGGGCGAAAGAAGGGGAGGGCACGGGGGGCGGATCCTCCACCGCCGGCCCACAAAGACCACCGATGGCGACAGTGTTGCTTAAGAAGAGGGGGGGGAGTCCGGAACCCAAAAGTCTGAAGGTTTGTGTCCCAAAAACATCCCACATCCACGTTTCCGTTGGTGCATTTCATTGGGTCCCCCATGAAATATGGGTCTGAGGGGCCATAACGTCAAACAACCCGCACAGCCCTCGGCCCATGCCTCATCCCAGACTCCCTCAGTTCAATGAGGGACTCGGCTCTGCTCACACCATTTGAGCCAGTCCTGCACCGAATGTGGCCTGGAGGTCACTGTGCCCTCCGAGTCTGAGGGGGGGGGGTGTTAGACCGCCCCAAAGATGCTGAGTTGTTGAGCAGAACTCTGCGGACAGCCATCTGCACAATTTAGCAACAGCGCTGGTCCCTGCAAACTGCACTTGTCCGGTGGTTGTACCTCGCCGCCATAAACCGTACATGGGGCTCGGCGTACATTCGGCTGCTGAATTGGCCGAAATGCACGGGTTAATCCATCAGCCCCACCCCCAACTACTACTTGTTTATGGACCACAAACCACCCCCCTTACCTCGGCTCGCTTCGCTCGACGCGGGGGCCAGCCCCCGCACCCCCCCTTAAATAAGAAGACTCCTGCGGTGGCCACAGACCGCCTTCTGTGTGCACCGCCTTGTGTGTGGACCGCCTTGTGTGTGCACCGCCTTGTGTGTGCACCGCCTTGTGTGTGGACCCCCACCCCTTGCAACCCCCCCCACAACCCAACGGTTGAGCGCTCTCGGGCATGTAAGTATTATTGCCATCCCTAACGATGAGAAGGCAGGGTGATGAGAGGCAGGGCGGAATGTGGGGGCGAAATAATGAGTTTTGGGGGGGGGGGGGTCGACAAGGGGGGCTGACAAAGTAGACCGTACAGTCGGGCGGCCGAATGTACGCCGACACCATGTACGCTTTACTCCATTGGACTGGTGGTAGTGATGACCCCTCCTTGTGGGGGCTGCACTGGTTCGGTGGCGGACAGTGCCCGGGCCTTGGCTGGATGCCCCCGGAACACTACTGTACCCCAGGTAAACGATGCCCCCCCAACATTGTGCCCCTGGAACACTATGCCCCCATACCACAAGGCCCACTGAATACTACGTCCCCCAGAACAGTATGCCCTTGGGACGGTGGGGGGGGGGGGCATAGTACTGCAGGGCCATAATGGTCCGGGTTGTTTGGGGGCATAGCGTTCCGGGAGCACTCGGTATTCTGGTGAATCCTCTGCCCCCGGATCGCTATGGCCATTGAAGTATGCCCCCAGAAGAGGACGCCAGCACCATCCTTGGGTCGCCACGATGGTCCATTCTGAGGCAGGGACCATCTCTGGTGCCTGCGCAGGGACCCCATCCGTAGTCAATGCACTTGTCCAGTAGGAGGGCAGACCCATTCCTTGCCCCCCCCCCCCCAATGTCATGTCAGCCCCCCCCCTAATGTCATGTCAGCCCCCCCCCCCCCTGTCATGTCTGCCCCCCCCCCCCCCCAATGTCATGTCAGCCCCCCCCCCCCCCCCCCAATGTCATGTCAGCCCCCCCCCCCCCCCCCCCCCCTAATGTCATGTCAGCAACCCCCCCCAATGTCATGTCCCCCCCCCCAATGTCATGTCACCCCCCCACCTAATGTCATGTCAGCCCCCCCCCCCCCAATGTCATGTCAGCCCCCCCCCCCCCCCAATGTCATGTCACCCCCCCCCTAATGTCTTGTCAGCCCCCCCCCCCCCCCCCTAATGTCATGTCAGCCCCCCCCCCCCCCCCCCCCCATAGGCACTGATGTAGTGGGGGGTTAGGGACCATCTTTGGGGTCTACACTGGTCGGGTGTGGAGGGCGGGGGCCATCCTTCACAGGCACCGAATGATCAAACCCGGGCATGACCCCTTTCCCCGGGCAGACGGGGTAGAGGAGGGTCCCCCCGGGGTGGAATGCTCATTCCCCTGTTCACACGCGGTTCACGTCCGCAGCGCCCCTCCTCCACCCGAACCAACCCCGAAGCCACCCCCCGGCGCGCTTCCCCACCACCACAATGAGCCCCGGTGGATCTGCAGGCACACCCCCGCGTGGCCCCGGTGTGTACCCCCTGTCCCGCAGGGAAGGGACGTCAGAGGCGGCCCCAGAAGGGGCGAGACAGGCGGTTGGAGGAGGTTGCCAAAGCGGTTGGGGGCGGTTGCTGGCACTTGGCATCAGGGAGACAGTGGCTGTGCATTGGCTGGACACCCTGGGGCCTGGGGTTACCTTCCCCCCTCCCAATGCACCCCTTTCCTGCCTGCGCCCCCCCCCCCCCCCCCTCGTGCATTCAGTCCATGTCAGCCCATGCGCCCCCTGAGTGTTCCCTGTGACTCGGCCGTATGACCCCCAGGCACCGCTCGCTGCGCACACACCGACTTCGCAGCCCCCAGTCACGGTCCAGTCGCCCGTGTCCCCACAGATGGCCTTGGGGGTCGATGGGGAGATCTTGTAGCCTTCCTGGCACAGGCCGTAGCACACGGCGTTGACGGAGCGGGAGCAGTCGGGGGGGAACTCCATGCCGGTCTGGGCAGTGGGGCCTGCGGAGCATCCTGCAGCACAAGGGCATGGGGGTTGTGGAGGTGGACCCCAGGGGGCGGCGGTGCAAGGGAGCGGGCAAAGAGGACACACACGGCGGCTTCTGCACACAGTGCCAGTGCAGGACAACACAGTGCCAGTGCAGCACAACACAGTGCCAGTGCAGGACAACACAGTGCCAGTGCAGGACAACACAGTGCCAGTGCAGGACAACACAGTGCCAGTGCAGGACAACACAGTGCCAGTGCAGGACAACACAGTGCCAGTGCAGGACAACACAGTGCCAGTGCAGGACAACACAGTGCCAGTGCAGGACAACACAGTGCCAGTGCAGGACAACACAGTGCCAGTGCAGGACAACACAGTGCCAGTGCAGGACAACACAGTGCCAGTGCAGGACAACACAGTGCCAGTGCAGGACAACACAGTGCCAGTGCAGGACAACACAGTGCCAGTGCAGCACAACACAGTGCCAGTGCAGGACAACACAGTGCCAGTGCAGGACAACACAGTGCCAGTGCAGGACAACACAGTGCCAGTGCAGGACAACACAGTGCCAGTGCAGGACAACACAGTGCCAGTGCAGGACAACACAGTGCCAGTGCAGGACAACACAGTGCCAGTGCAGACAACACAGTGCCAGTGCAGGACAACACAGTGCCAGTGCAGCACAACACAGTGCCAGTGCAGGACAACACAGTGCCAGTGCAGGACAACACAGTGCCAGTGCAGGACAACACAGTGCCAGTGCAGGACAACACAGTGCCAGTGCAGGACAACACAGTGCCAGTGCAGGACAACACAGTGCCAGTGCAGGACAACACAGTGCCAGTGCAGGACAACACAGTGCCAGTGCAGACAACACAGTGCCAGTGCAGGACAACACAGTGCCAGTGCAGGACAACACAGTGCCAGTGCAGGACAACACAGTGCCAGTGCAGGACAACACAGTGCCAGTGCAGGACAACACAGTGCCAGTGCAGGACAACACAGTGCCAGTGCAGGACAACACAGTGCCAGTGCAGGACAACACAGTGCCAGTGCAGGACAACACAGTGCCAGTGCAGGACAACACAGTGCCAGTGCAGGACAACACAGTGCCAGTGCAGGACAACACAGTGCCAGTGCAGGACAACACAGTGCCAGTGCAGGACAACACAGTGCCAGTGCAGGACAACACAGTGCCAGTGCAGGACAACACAGTGCCAGTGCAGGACAACACAGTGCCAGTGCAGGACAACACAGTGCCAGTGCAGGACAACACAGTGCCAGTGCAGGACAACACAGTGCCAGTGCAGGACAACACAGTGCCAGTGCAGGACAACACAGTGCCAGTGCAGGACAACACAGTGCCAGTGCAGGACAACACAGTGCCAGTGCAGGACAACACAGTGCCAGTGCAGGACAACACAGTGCCAGTGCAGGACAACACAGTGCCAGTGCAGGACAACACAGTGCCAGTGCAGGACAACACAGTGCCAGTGCAGGACAACACAGTGCCAGTGCAGGACAACACAGTGCCAGTGCAGGACAACACAGTGCCAGTGCAGGACAACACAGTGCCAGTGCAGGACAACACAGTGCCAGTGCAGGACAACACAGTGCCAGTGCAGGACAACACAGTGCCAGTGCAGGACAACACAGTGCCAGTGCAGGACAACACAGTGCCAGTGCAGGACAACACAGTGCCAGTGCAGGACAACACAGTGCCAGTGCAGGACAACACAGTGCCAGTGCAGGACAACACAGTGCCAGTGCAGGACAACACAGTGCCAGTGCAGGACAACACAGTGCCAGTGCAGGACAACACAGTGCCAGTGCAGGACAACACAGTGCCAGTGCAGGACAACACAGTGCCAGTGCAGGACAACACAGTGCCAGTGCAGGACAACACAGTGCCAGTGCAGGACAACACAGTGCCAGTGCAGGACAACACAGTGCCAGTGCAGGACAACACAGTGCCAGTGCAGGACAACACAGTGCCAGTGCAGGACAACACAGTGCCAGTGCAGGACAACACAGTGCCAGTGCAGGACAACACAGTGCCAGTGCAGGACAACACAGTGCCAGTGCAGGACAACACAGTGCCAGTGCAGGACAACACAGTGCCAGTGCAGGACAACACAGTGCCAGTGCAGGACAACACAGTGCCAGTGCAGGACAACACAGTGCCAGTGCAGGACAACACAGTGCCAGTGCAGGACAACACAGTGCCAGTGCAGCACAACACAGTGCCAGTGCAGGACAACACAGTGCCAGTGCAGGACAACACAGTGCCAGTGCAGGACAACACAGTGCCAGTGCAGGACAACACAGTGCCAGTGCAGGACAACACAGTGCCAGTGCAGGACAACACAGTGCCAGTGCAGGACAACACAGTGCCAGTGCAGGACAACACAGTGCCAGTGCAGGACAACACAGTGCCAGTGCAGGACAACACAGTGCCAGTGCAGGACAACACAGTGCCAGTGCAGGACAACACAGTGCCAGTGCAGGACAACACAGTGCCAGTGCAGGACAACACAGTGCCAGTGCAGGACAACACAGTGCCAGTGCAGGACAACACAGTGCCAGTGCAGGACAACACAGTGCCAGTGCAGGACAACACAGTGCCAGTGCAGGACAACACAGTGCCAGTGCAGGACAACACAGTGCCAGTGCAGGACAACACAGTGCCAGTGCAGGACAACACAGTGCCAGTGCAGGACAACACAGTGCCAGTGCAGGACAACACAGTGCCAGTGCAGGACAACACAGTGCCAGTGCAGGACAACACAGTGCCAGTGCAGGACAACACAGTGCCAGTGCAGGACAACACAGTGCCAGTGCAGGACAACACAGTGCCAGTGCAGGACAACACAGTGCCAGTGCAGGACAACACAGTGCCAGTGCAGGACAACACAGTGCCAGTGCAGGACAACACAGTGCCAGTGCAGGACAACACAGTGCCAGTGCAGGACAACACAGTGCCAGTGCAGGACAACACAGTGCCAGTGCAGGACAACACAGTGCCAGTGCAGGACAACACAGTGCCAGTGCAGGACAACACAGTGCCAGTGCAGGACAACACAGTGCCAGTGCAGGACAACACAGTGCCAGTGCAGGACAACACAGTGCCAGTGCAGGACAACACAGTGCCAGTGCAGGACAACACAGTGCCAGTGCAGGACAACACAGTGCCAGTGCAGGACAACACAGTGCCAGTGCAGGACAACACAGTGCCAGTGCAGGACAACACAGTGCCAGTGCAGGACAACACAGTGCCAGTGCAGGACAACACAGTGCCAGTGCAGGACAACACAGTGCCAGTGCAGGACAACACAGTGCCAGTGCAGGACAACACAGTGCCAGTGCAGGACAACACAGTGCCAGTGCAGGACAACACAGTGCCAGTGCAGGACAACACAGTGCCAGTGCAGGACAACACAGTGCCAGTGCAGGACAACACAGTGCCAGTGCAGGACAACACAGTGCCAGTGCAGGACAACACAGTGCCAGTGCAGGACAACACAGTGCCAGTGCAGGACAACACAGTGCCAGTGCAGGACAACACAGTGCCAGTGCAGGACAACACAGTGCCAGTGCAGGACAACACAGTGCCAGTGCAGGACAACACAGTGCCAGTGCAGGACAACACAGTGCCAGTGCAGGACAACACAGTGCCAGTGCAGGACAACACAGTGCCAGTGCAGGACAACACAGTGCCAGTGCAGGACAACACAGTGCCAGTGCAGGACAACACAGTGCCAGTGCAGGACAACACAGTGCCAGTGCAGGACAACACAGTGCCAGTGCAGGACAACACAGTGCCAGTGCAGGACAACACAGTGCCAGTGCAGGACAACACAGTGCCAGTGCAGGACAACACAGTGCCAGTGCAGGACAACACAGTGCCAGTGCAGGACAACACAGTGCCAGTGCAGGACAACACAGTGCCAGTGCAGGACAACACAGTGCCAGTGCAGGACAACACAGTGCCAGTGCAGGACAACACAGTGCCAGTGCAGGACAACACAGTGCCAGTGCAGGACAACACAGTGCCAGTGCAGGACAACACAGTGCCAGTGCAGGACAACACAGTGCCAGTGCAGGACAACACAGTGCCAGTGCAGGACAACACAGTGCCAGTGCAGGACAACACAGTGCCAGTGCAGGACAACACAGTGCCAGTGCAGGACAACACAGTGCCAGTGCAGGACAACACAGTGCCAGTGCAGGACAACACAGTGCCAGTGCAGGACAACACAGTGCCAGTGCAGGACAACACAGTGCCAGTGCAGGACAACACAGTGCCAGTGCAGGACAACACAGTGCCAGTGCAGGACAACACAGTGCCAGTGCAGGACAACACAGTGCCAGTGCAGGACAACACAGTGCCAGTGCAGGACAACACAGTGCCAGTGCAGGACAACACAGTGCCAGTGCAGGACAACACAGTGCCAGTGCAGGACAACACAGTGCCAGTGCAGGACAACACAGTGCCAGTGCAGGACAACACAGTGCCAGTGCAGGACAACACAGTGCCAGTGCAGGACAACACAGTGCCAGTGCAGGACAACACAGTGCCAGTGCAGGACAACACAGTGCCAGTGCAGGACAACACAGTGCCAGTGCAGGACAACACAGTGCCAGTGCAGGACAACACAGTGCCAGTGCAGGACAACACAGTGCCAGTGCAGGACAACACAGTGCCAGTGCAGGACAACACAGTGCCAGTGCAGGACAACACAGTGCCAGTGCAGGACAACACAGTGCCAGTGCAGGACAACACAGTGCCAGTGCAGGACAACACAGTGCCAGTGCAGGACAACACAGTGCCAGTGCAGGACAACACAGTGCCAGTGCAGGACAACACAGTGCCAGTGCAGGACAACACAGTGCCAGTGCAGGACAACACAGTGCCAGTGCAGGACAACACAGTGCCAGTGCAGGACAACACAGTGCCAGTGCAGGACAACACAGTGCCAGTGCAGGACAACACAGTGCCAGTGCAGGACAACACAGTGCCAGTGCAGGACAACACAGTGCCAGTGCAGGACAACACAGTGCCAGTGCAGGACAACACAGTGCCAGTGCAGGACAACACAGTGCCAGTGCAGGACAACACAGTGCCAGTGCAGGACAACACAGTGCCAGTGCAGGACAACACAGTGCCAGTGCAGGACAACACAGTGCCAGTGCAGGACAACACAGTGCCAGTGCAGGACAACACAGTGCCAGTGCAGGACAACACAGTGCCAGTGCAGGACAACACAGTGCCAGTGCAGGACAACACAGTGCCAGTGCAGGACAACACAGTGCCAGTGCAGGACAACACAGTGCCAGTGCAGGACAACACAGTGCCAGTGCAGGACAACACAGTGCCAGTGCAGGACAACACAGTGCCAGTGCAGGACAACACAGTGCCAGTGCAGGACAACACAGTGCCAGTGCAGGACAACACAGTGCCAGTGCAGGACAACACAGTGCCAGTGCAGGACAACACAGTGCCAGTGCAGGACAACACAGTGCCAGTGCAGGACAACACAGTGCCAGTGCAGGACAACACAGTGCCAGTGCAGGACAACACAGTGCCAGTGCAGGACAACACAGTGCCAGTGCAGGACAACACAGTGCCAGTGCAGGACAACACAGTGCCAGTGCAGGACAACACAGTGCCAGTGCAGGACAACACAGTGCCAGTGCAGGACAACACAGTGCCAGTGCAGGACAACACAGTGCCAGTGCAGGACAACACAGTGCCAGTGCAGGACAACACAGTGCCAGTGCAGGACAACACAGTGCCAGTGCAGGACAACACAGTGCCAGTGCAGGACAACACAGTGCCAGTGCAGGACAACACAGTGCCAGTGCAGGACAACACAGTGCCAGTGCAGGACAACACAGTGCCAGTGCAGGACAACACAGTGCCAGTGCAGGACAACACAGTGCCAGTGCAGGACAACACAGTGCCAGTGCAGGACAACACAGTGCCAGTGCAGGACAACACAGTGCCAGTGCAGGACAACACAGTGCCAGTGCAGGACAACACAGTGCCAGTGCAGGACAACACAGTGCCAGTGCAGGACAACACAGTGCCAGTGCAGGACAACACAGTGCCAGTGCAGGACAACACAGTGCCAGTGCAGGACAACACAGTGCCAGTGCAGGACAACACAGTGCCAGTGCAGGACAACACAGTGCCAGTGCAGGACAACACAGTGCCAGTGCAGGACAACACAGTGCCAGTGCAGGACAACACAGTGCCAGTGCAGGACAACACAGTGCCAGTGCAGGACAACACAGTGCCAGTGCAGGACAACACAGTGCCAGTGCAGGACAACACAGTGCAGGACAACACAGTGCCAGTGCAGGACAACACAGTGCCAGTGCAGGACAACACAGTGCCAGTGCAGGACAACACAGTGCCAGTGCAGGACAACACAGTGCCAGTGCAGGACAACACAGTGCCAGTGCAGGACAACACAGTGCCAGTGCAGGACAACACAGTGCCAGTGCAGGACAACACAGTGCCAGTGCAGGACAACACAGTGCCAGTGCAGGACAACACAGTGCCAGTGCAGGACAACACAGTGCCAGTGCAGGACAACACAGTGCCAGTGCAGGACAACACAGTGCCAGTGCAGGACAACACAGTGCCAGTGCAGGACAACACAGTGCCAGTGCAGGACAACACAGTGCCAGTGCAGGACAACACAGTGCCAGTGCAGGACAACACAGTGCCAGTGCAGGACAACACAGTGCCAGTGCAGGACAACACAGTGCCAGTGCAGGACAACACAGTGCCAGTGCAGGACAACACAGTGCCAGTGCAGGACAACACAGTGCCAGTGCAGGACAACACAGTGCCAGTGCAGGACAACACAGTGCCAGTGCAGGACAACACAGTGCCAGTGCAGGACAACACAGTGCCAGTGCAGGACAACACAGTGCCAGTGCAGGACAACACAGTGCCAGTGCAGGACAACACAGTGCCAGTGCAGGACAACACAGTGCCAGTGCAGGACAACACAGTGCCAGTGCAGGACAACACAGTGCCAGTGCAGGACAACACAGTGCCAGTGCAGGACAACACAGTGCCAGTGCAGGACAACACAGTGCCAGTGCAGGACAACACAGTGCCAGTGCAGGACAACACAGTGCCAGTGCAGGACAACACAGTGCCAGTGCAGGACAACACAGTGCCAGTGCAGGACAACACAGTGCCAGTGCAGGACAACACAGTGCCAGTGCAGGACAACACAGTGCCAGTGCAGGACAACACAGTGCCAGTGCAGGACAACACAGTGCCAGTGCAGGACAACACAGTGCCAGTGCAGGACAACACAGTGCCAGTGCAGGACAACACAGTGCCAGTGCAGGACAACACAGTGCCAGTGCAGGACAACACAGTGCCAGTGCAGGACAACACAGTGCCAGTGCAGGACAACACAGTGCCAGTGCAGGACAACACAGTGCCAGTGCAGGACAACACAGTGCCAGTGCAGGACAACACAGTGCCAGTGCAGGACAACACAGTGCCAGTGCAGGACAACACAGTGCCAGTGCAGGACAACACAGTGCCAGTGCAGGACAACACAGTGCCAGTGCAGGACAACACAGTGCCAGTGCAGGACAACACAGTGCCAGTGCAGGACAACACAGTGCCAGTGCAGGACAACACAGTGCCAGTGCAGGACAACACAGTGCCAGTGCAGGACAACACAGTGCCAGTGCAGGACAACACAGTGCCAGTGCAGGACAACACAGTGCCAGTGCAGGACAACACAGTGCCAGTGCAGGACAACACAGTGCCAGTGCAGGACAACACAGTGCCAGTGCAGGACAACACAGTGCCAGTGCAGGACAACACAGTGCCAGTGCAGGACAACACAGTGCCAGTGCAGGACAACACAGTGCCAGTGCAGGACAACACAGTGCCAGTGCAGGACAACACAGTGCCAGTGCAGGACAACACAGTGCCAGTGCAGGACAACACAGTGCCAGTGCAGGACAACACAGTGCCAGTGCAGGACAACACAGTGCCAGTGCAGGACAACACAGTGCCAGTGCAGGACAACACAGTGCCAGTGCAGGACAACACAGTGCCAGTGCAGGACAACACAGTGCCAGTGCAGGACAACACAGTGCCAGTGCAGGACAACACAGTGCCAGTGCAGGACAACACAGTGCCAGTGCAGGACAACACAGTGCCAGTGCAGGACAACACAGTGCCAGTGCAGGACAACACAGTGCCAGTGCAGGACAACACAGTGCCAGTGCAGGACAACACAGTGCCAGTGCAGGACAACACAGTGCCAGTGCAGGACAACACAGTGCCAGTGCAGGACAACACAGTGCCAGTGCAGGACAACACAGTGCCAGTGCAGGACAACACAGTGCCAGTGCAGGACAACACAGTGCCAGTGCAGGACAACACAGTGCCAGTGCAGGACAACACAGTGCCAGTGCAGGACAACACAGTGCCAGTGCAGGACAACACAGTGCCAGTGCAGGACAACACAGTGCCAGTGCAGGACAACACAGTGCCAGTGCAGGACAACACAGTGCCAGTGCAGGACAACACAGTGCCAGTGCAGGACAACACAGTGCCAGTGCAGGACAACACAGTGCCAGTGCAGGACAACACAGTGCCAGTGCAGGACAACACAGTGCCAGTGCAGGACAACACAGTGCCAGTGCAGGACAACACAGTGCCAGTGCAGGACAACACAGTGCCAGTGCAGGACAACACAGTGCCAGTGCAGGACAACACAGTGCCAGTGCAGGACAACACAGTGCCAGTGCAGGACAACACAGTGCCAGTGCAGGACAACACAGTGCCAGTGCAGGACAACACAGTGCCAGTGCAGGACAACACAGTGCCAGTGCAGGACAACACAGTGCCAGTGCAGGACAACACAGTGCCAGTGCAGGACAACACAGTGCCAGTGCAGGACAACACAGTGCCAGTGCAGGACAACACAGTGCCAGTGCAGGACAACACAGTGCCAGTGCAGGACAACACAGTGCCAGTGCAGGACAACACAGTGCCAGTGCAGGACAACACAGTGCCAGTGCAGGACAACACAGTGCCAGTGCAGGACAACACAGTGCCAGTGCAGGACAACACAGTGCCAGTGCAGGACAACACAGTGCCAGTGCAGGACAACACAGTGCCAGTGCAGGACAACACAGTGCCAGTGCAGGACAACACAGTGCCAGTGCAGGACAACACAGTGCCAGTGCAGGACAACACAGTGCCAGTGCAGGACAACACAGTGCCAGTGCAGGACAACACAGTGCCAGTGCAGGACAACACAGTGCCAGTGCAGGACAACACAGTGCCAGTGCAGGACAACACAGTGCCAGTGCAGGACAACACAGTGCCAGTGCAGGACAACACAGTGCCAGTGCAGGACAACACAGTGCCAGTGCAGGACAACACAGTGCCAGTGCAGGACAACACAGTGCCAGTGCAGGACAACACAGTGCCAGTGCAGGACAACACAGTGCCAGTGCAGGACAACACAGTGCCAGTGCAGGACAACACAGTGCCAGTGCAGGACAACACAGTGCCAGTGCAGGACAACACAGTGCCAGTGCAGGACAACACAGTGCCAGTGCAGGACAACACAGTGCCAGTGCAGGACAACACAGTGCCAGTGCAGGACAACACAGTGCCAGTGCAGGACAACACAGTGCCAGTGCAGGACAACACAGTGCCAGTGCAGGACAACACAGTGCCAGTGCAGGACAACACAGTGCCAGTGCAGGACAACACAGTGCCAGTGCAGGACAACACAGTGCCAGTGCAGGACAACACAGTGCCAGTGCAGGACAACACAGTGCCAGTGCAGGACAACACAGTGCCAGTGCAGGACAACACAGTGCCAGTGCAGGACAACACAGTGCCAGTGCAGGACAACACAGTGCCAGTGCAGGACAACACAGTGCCAGTGCAGGACAACACAGTGCCAGTGCAGGACAACACAGTGCCAGTGCAGGACAACACAGTGCCAGTGCAGGACAACACAGTGCCAGTGCAGGACAACACAGTGCCAGTGCAGGACAACACAGTGCCAGTGCAGGACAACACAGTGCCAGTGCAGGACAACACAGTGCCAGTGCAGGACAACACAGTGCCAGTGCAGGACAACACAGTGCCAGTGCAGGACAACACAGTGCCAGTGCAGGACAACACAGTGCCAGTGCAGGACAACACAGTGCCAGTGCAGGACAACACAGTGCCAGTGCAGGACAACACAGTGCCAGTGCAGGACAACACAGTGCCAGTGCAGGACAACACAGTGCCAGTGCAGGACAACACAGTGCCAGTGCAGGACAACACAGTGCCAGTGCAGGACAACACAGTGCCAGTGCAGGACAACACAGTGCCAGTGCAGGACAACACAGTGCCAGTGCAGGACAACACAGTGCCAGTGCAGGACAACACAGTGCCAGTGCAGGACAACACAGTGCCAGTGCAGGACAACACAGTGCCAGTGCAGGACAACACAGTGCCAGTGCAGGACAACACAGTGCCAGTGCAGGACAACACAGTGCCAGTGCAGGACAACACAGTGCCAGTGCAGGACAACACAGTGCCAGTGCAGGACAACACAGTGCCAGTGCAGGACAACACAGTGCCAGTGCAGGACAACACAGTGCCAGTGCAGGACAACACAGTGCCAGTGCAGGACAACACAGTGCCAGTGCAGGACAACACAGTGCCAGTGCAGGACAACACAGTGCCAGTGCAGGACAACACAGTGCCAGTGCAGGACAACACAGTGCCAGTGCAGGACAACACAGTGCCAGTGCAGGACAACACAGTGCCAGTGCAGGACAACACAGTGCCAGTGCAGGACAACACAGTGCCAGTGCAGGACAACACAGTGCCAGTGCAGGACAACACAGTGCCAGTGCAGGACAACACAGTGCCAGTGCAGGACAACACAGTGCCAGTGCAGGACAACACAGTGCCAGTGCAGGACAACACAGTGCCAGTGCAGGACAACACAGTGCCAGTGCAGGACAACACAGTGCCAGTGCAGGACAACACAGTGCCAGTGCAGGACAACACAGTGCCAGTGCAGGACAACACAGTGCCAGTGCAGGACAACACAGTGCCAGTGCAGGACAACACAGTGCCAGTGCAGGACAACACAGTGCCAGTGCAGGACAACACAGTGCCAGTGCAGGACAACACAGTGCCAGTGCAGGACAACACAGTGCCAGTGCAGGACAACACAGTGCCAGTGCAGGACAACACAGTGCCAGTGCAGGACAACACAGTGCCAGTGCAGGACAACACAGTGCCAGTGCAGGACAACACAGTGCCAGTGCAGGACAACACAGTGCCAGTGCAGGACAACACAGTGCCAGTGCAGGACAACACAGTGCCAGTGCAGGACAACACAGTGCCAGTGCAGGACAACACAGTGCCAGTGCAGGACAACACAGTGCCAGTGCAGGACAACACAGTGCCAGTGCAGGACAACACAGTGCCAGTGCAGGACAACACAGTGCCAGTGCAGGACAACACAGTGCCAGTGCAGGACAACACAGTGCCAGTGCAGGACAACACAGTGCCAGTGCAGGACAACACAGTGCCAGTGCAGGACAACACAGTGCCAGTGCAGGACAACACAGTGCCAGTGCAGGACAACACAGTGCCAGTGCAGGACAACACAGTGCCAGTGCAGGACAACACAGTGCCAGTGCAGGACAACACAGTGCCAGTGCAGGACAACACAGTGCCAGTGCAGGACAACACAGTGCCAGTGCAGGACAACACAGTGCCAGTGCAGGACAACACAGTGCCAGTGCAGGACAACACAGTGCCAGTGCAGGACAACACAGTGCCAGTGCAGGACAACACAGTGCCAGTGCAGGACAACACAGTGCCAGTGCAGGACAACACAGTGCCAGTGCAGGACAACACAGTGCCAGTGCAGGACAACACAGTGCCAGTGCAGGACAACACAGTGCCAGTGCAGGACAACACAGTGCCAGTGCAGGACAACACAGTGCCAGTGCAGGACAACACAGTGCCAGTGCAGGACAACACAGTGCCAGTGCAGGACAACACAGTGCCAGTGCAGGACAACACAGTGCCAGTGCAGGACAACACAGTGCCAGTGCAGGACAACACAGTGCCAGTGCAGGACAACACAGTGCCAGTGCAGGACAACACAGTGCCAGTGCAGGACAACACAGTGCCAGTGCAGGACAACACAGTGCCAGTGCAGGACAACACAGTGCCAGTGCAGGACAACACAGTGCCAGTGCAGGACAACACAGTGCCAGTGCAGGACAACACAGTGCCAGTGCAGGACAACACAGTGCCAGTGCAGGACAACACAGTGCCAGTGCAGGACAACACAGTGCCAGTGCAGGACAACACAGTGCCAGTGCAGGACAACACAGTGCCAGTGCAGGACAACACAGTGCCAGTGCAGGACAACACAGTGCCAGTGCAGGACAACACAGTGCCAGTGCAGGACAACACAGTGCCAGTGCAGGACAACACAGTGCCAGTGCAGGACAACACAGTGCCAGTGCAGGACAACACAGTGCCAGTGCAGGACAACACAGTGCCAGTGCAGGACAACACAGTGCCAGTGCAGGACAACACAGTGCCAGTGCAGGACAACACAGTGCCAGTGCAGGACAACACAGTGCCAGTGCAGGACAACACAGTGCCAGTGCAGGACAACACAGTGCCAGTGCAGGACAACACAGTGCCAGTGCAGGACAACACAGTGCCAGTGCAGGACAACACAGTGCCAGTGCAGGACAACACAGTGCCAGTGCAGGACAACACAGTGCCAGTGCAGGACAACACAGTGCCAGTGCAGGACAACACAGTGCCAGTGCAGGACAACACAGTGCCAGTGCAGGACAACACAGTGCCAGTGCAGGACAACACAGTGCCAGTGCAGGACAACACAGTGCCAGTGCAGGCACAACACAGTGCCAGTGCAGGACAACACAGTGCCAGTGCAGGACAACACAGTGCCAGTGCAGGACAACACAGTGCCAGTGCAGGACAACACAGTGCCAGTGCAGGACAACACAGTGCCAGTGCAGGACAACACAGTGCCAGTGCAGGACAACACAGTGCCAGTGCAGGACAACACAGTGCCAGTGCAGGACAACACAGTGCCAGTGCAGGACAACACAGTGCCAGTGCAGGACAACACAGTGCCAGTGCAGGACAACACAGTGCCAGTGCAGGACAACACAGTGCCAGTGCAGGACAACACAGTGCCAGTGCAGGACAACACAGTGCCAGTGCAGGACAACACAGTGCCAGTGCAGGACAACACAGTGCCAGTGCAGGACAACACAGTGCCAGTGCAGGACAACACAGTGCCAGTGCAGGACAACACAGTGCCAGTGCAGGACAACACAGTGCCAGTGCAGGACAACACAGTGCCAGTGCAGGACAACACAGTGCCAGTGCAGGACAACACAGTGCCAGTGCAGGACAACACAGTGCCAGTGCAGGACAACACAGTGCCAGTGCAGGACAACACAGTGCCAGTGCAGGACAACACAGTGCCAGTGCAGGACAACACAGTGCCAGTGCAGGACAACACAGTGCCAGTGCAGGACAACACAGTGCCAGTGCAGGACAACACAGTGCCAGTGCAGGACAACACAGTGCCAGTGCAGGACAACACAGTGCCAGTGCAGGACAACACAGTGCCAGTGCAGGACAACACAGTGCCAGTGCAGGACAACACAGTGCCAGTGCAGGACAACACAGTGCCAGTGCAGGACAACACAGTGCCAGTGCAGGACAACACAGTGCCAGTGCAGGACAACACAGTGCCAGTGCAGGACAACACAGTGCCAGTGCAGGACAACACAGTGCCAGTGCAGGACAACACAGTGCCAGTGCAGGACAACACAGTGCCAGTGCAGGACAACACAGTGCCAGTGCAGGACAACACAGTGCCAGTGCAGGACAACACAGTGCCAGTGCAGGACAACACAGTGCCAGTGCAGGACAACACAGTGCCAGTGCAGGACAACACAGTGCCAGTGCAGGACAACACAGTGCCAGTGCAGGACAACACAGTGCCAGTGCAGGACAACACAGTGCCAGTGCAGGACAACACAGTGCCAGTGCAGGACAACACAGTGCCAGTGCAGGACAACACAGTGCCAGTGCAGGACAACACAGTGCCAGTGCAGGACAACACAGTGCCAGTGCAGGACAACACAGTGCCAGTGCAGGACAACACAGTGCCAGTGCAGGACAACACAGTGCCAGTGCAGGACAACACAGTGCCAGTGCAGGACAACACAGTGCCAGTGCAGGACAACACAGTGCCAGTGCAGGACAACACAGTGCCAGTGCAGGACAACACAGTGCCAGTGCAGGACAACACAGTGCCAGTGCAGGACAACACAGTGCCAGTGCAGGACAACACAGTGCCAGTGCAGGACAACACAGTGCCAGTGCAGGACAACACAGTGCCAGTGCAGGACAACACAGTGCCAGTGCAGGACAACACAGTGCCAGTGCAGGACAACACAGTGCCAGTGCAGGACAACACAGTGCCAGTGCAGGACAACACAGTGCCAGTGCAGGACAACACAGTGCCAGTGCAGGACAACACAGTGCCAGTGCAGGACAACACAGTGCCAGTGCAGGACAACACAGTGCCAGTGCAGGACAACACAGTGCCAGTGCAGGACAACACAGTGCCAGTGCAGGACAACACAGTGCCAGTGCAGGACAACACAGTGCCAGTGCAGGACAACACAGTGCCAGTGCAGGACAACACAGTGCCAGTGCAGGACAACACAGTGCCAGTGCAGGACAACACAGTGCCAGTGCAGGACAACACAGTGCCAGTGCAGGACAACACAGTGCCAGTGCAGGACAACACAGTGCCAGTGCAGGACAACACAGTGCCAGTGCAGGACAACACAGTGCCAGTGCAGGACAACACAGTGCCAGTGCAGGACAACACAGTGCCAGTGCAGGACAACACAGTGCCAGTGCAGGACAACACAGTGCCAGTGCAGGACAACACAGTGCCAGTGCAGGACAACACAGTGCCAGTGCAGGACAACACAGTGCCAGTGCAGGACAACACAGTGCCAGTGCAGGACAACACAGTGCCAGTGCAGGACAACACAGTGCCAGTGCAGGACAACACAGTGCCAGTGCAGGACAACACAGTGCCAGTGCAGGACAACACAGTGCCAGTGCAGGACAACACAGTGCCAGTGCAGGACAACACAGTGCCAGTGCAGGACAACACAGTGCCAGTGCAGGACAACACAGTGCCAGTGCAGGACAACACAGTGCCAGTGCAGGACAACACAGTGCCAGTGCAGGACAACACAGTGCCAGTGCAGGACAACACAGTGCCAGTGCAGGACAACACAGTGCCAGTGCAGGACAACACAGTGCCAGTGCAGGACAACACAGTGCCAGTGCAGGACAACACAGTGCCAGTGCAGGACAACACAGTGCCAGTGCAGGACAACACAGTGCCAGTGCAGGACAACACAGTGCCAGTGCAGGACAACACAGTGCCAGTGCAGGACAACACAGTGCCAGTGCAGGACAACACAGTGCCAGTGCAGGACAACACAGTGCCAGTGCAGGACAACACAGTGCCAGTGCAGGACAACACAGTGCCAGTGCAGGACAACACAGTGCCAGTGCAGGACAACACAGTGCCAGTGCAGGACAACACAGTGCCAGTGCAGGACAACACAGTGCCAGTGCAGGACAACACAGTGCCAGTGCAGGACAACACAGTGCCAGTGCAGGACAACACAGTGCCAGTGCAGGACAACACAGTGCCAGTGCAGGACAACACAGTGCCAGTGCAGGACAACACAGTGCCAGTGCAGGACAACACAGTGCCAGTGCAGGACAACACAGTGCCAGTGCAGGACAACACAGTGCCAGTGCAGGACAACACAGTGCCAGTGCAGGACAACACAGTGCCAGTGCAGGACAACACAGTGCCAGTGCAGGACAACACAGTGCCAGTGCAGGACAACACAGTGCCAGTGCAGGACAACACAGTGCCAGTGCAGGACAACACAGTGCCAGTGCAGGACAACACAGTGCCAGTGCAGGACAACACAGTGCCAGTGCAGGACAACACAGTGCCAGTGCAGGACAACACAGTGCCAGTGCAGGACAACACAGTGCCAGTGCAGGACAACACAGTGCCAGTGCAGGACAACACAGTGCCAATGCAGGACAACACAGTGCCAGTGCAGGACAACACAGTGCCAGTGCAGGACAACACAGTGCCAGTGCAGGACAACACAGTGCCAGTGCAGGACAACACAGTGCCAGTGCAGGACAACACAGTGCCAGTGCAGGACAACACAGTGCCAGTGCAGGACAACACAGTGCCAGTGCAGGACAACACAGTGCCAGTGCAGGACAACACAGTGCCAGTGCAGGACAACACAGTGCCAGTGCAGGACAACACAGTGCCAGTGCAGGACAACACAGTGCCAGTGCAGGACAACACAGTGCCAGTGCAGGACAACACAGTGCCAGTGCAGGACAACACAGTGCCAGTGCAGGACAACACAGTGCCAGTGCAGGACAACACAGTGCCAGTGCAGGACAACACAGTGCCAGTGCAGGACAACACAGTGCCAGTGCAGGACAACACAGTGCCAGTGCAGGACAACACAGTGCCAGTGCAGGACAACACAGTGCCAGTGCAGGACAACACAGTGCCAGTGCAGGACAACACAGTGCCAGTGCAGGACAACACAGTGCCAGTGCAGGACAACACAGTGCCAGTGCAGGACAACACAGTGCCAGTGCAGGACAACACAGTGCCAGTGCAGGACAACACAGTGCCAGTGCAGGACAACACAGTGCCAGTGCAGGACAACACAGTGCCAGTGCAGGACAACACAGTGCCAGTGCAGGACAACACAGTGCCAGTGCAGGACAACACAGTGCCAGTGCAGGACAACACAGTGCCAGTGCAGGACAACACAGTGCCAGTGCAGGACAACACAGTGCCAGTGCAGGACAACACAGTGCCAGTGCAGGACAACACAGTGCCAGTGCAGGACAACACAGTGCCAGTGCAGGACAACACAGTGCCAGTGCAGGACAACACAGTGCCAGTGCAGGACAACACAGTGCCAGTGCAGGACAACACAGTGCCAGTGCAGGACAACACAGTGCCAGTGCAGGACAACACAGTGCCAGTGCAGGACAACACAGTGCCAGTGCAGGACAACACAGTGCCAGTGCAGGACAACACAGTGCCAGTGCAGGACAACACAGTGCCAGTGCAGGACAACACAGTGCCAGTGCAGGACAACACAGTGCCAGTGCAGGACAACACAGTGCCAGTGCAGGACAACACAGTGCCAGTGCAGGACAACACAGTGCCAGTGCAGGACAACACAGTGCCAGTGCAGGACAACACAGTGCCAGTGCAGGACAACACAGTGCCAGTGCAGGACAACACAGTGCCAGTGCAGGACAACACAGTGCCAGTGCAGGACAACACAGTGCCAGTGCAGGACAACACAGTGCCAGTGCAGGACAACACAGTGCCAGTGCAGGACAACACAGTGCCAGTGCAGGACAACACAGTGCCAGTGCAGGACAACACAGTGCCAGTGCAGGACAACACAGTGCCAGTGCAGGACAACACAGTGCCAGTGCAGGACAACACAGTGCCAGTGCAGGACAACACAGTGCCAGTGCAGGACAACACAGTGCCAGTGCAGGACAACACAGTGCCAGTGCAGGACAACACAGTGCCAGTGCAGGACAACACAGTGCCAGTGCAGGACAACACAGTGCCAGTGCAGGACAACACAGTGCCAGTGCAGGAC